>JBAHVQ010000323.1:1156649-1175307 GCA_036872915.1 Nanipora kamurai | reverse complement strand
AAAAGGAACTCGTTACGACGCTTAGATCACCCCTGATGAAGACACTAGACCGGAGTGTCGAAACGTTGGGTCGTGAAGTGTAATTTTTTTAAGTTACGTTCATAATATTTACAAACCAGAGTAGCATTTGGTATGTCGGAATATACTAGTTTCTTCCATATCGGGATATTTAAATCCTATCCCAACTTGACCTGTAGCTCAGTTGGTAGAGCGTCGGACTAGTAAACCGAAGGTTTAAATTTGAACCGCGGGTTCAAATCCCTGCCGGGCCAAGTAGAGTTTTCTCTACTTGTCTGGTATGGTTCGTCACCCGGAGTAACAACTAACATCATTATTCTCTACTTAAGTTCATTCTTCTTCTCAAGCCATTTAAAATCAGATCGGATCTAAATGTCCCGATACGGAAGAAATTAGTATATGTTTCGAAATACCAAGAGCCCAAGTAAGATCATTTCGCGACCAGCTCCCAACTTGACCTGTAGGTCAGTTGGTAGAGCGTCGGACTAGTAAACCGAAGGTCGTGGGTTCGAATCCCTGCCGGGCCAAGTAGAGTTTTCTTCACTCGGAGTAACAACTAACATCGTTATCCTCTACCTGAGTTCATTCTTCTACTCAAGCCATGATACCAGGAATTTAAAAGGTAACACTAGTTTCGATGTTTCTGATTAATTTTACTATCTTCGAAACACCGGTGCATTTTTCGACGTATACGATTTCTTACGCACAAAGAATCATGCTTATTAATACAAGCTTTTTCGGCACGGTGAACTGACCAGATGGAACTCTTTCTCTCAAAATGACGCAAATTAACTGATTGCAGCAATGCAATCGGCTATGATGAACCAAGTATGAGCCAGAGATTGGTCACGAAGGAATACAGTTGCTAAAAATTTTAATGTGTTAAATACAGATAAAATCCTAAAATTAATTTTACAACACTTACAATTTTCTTTCATATTCACTTGGAGTACTGGATTAAAGACTGCCTCTGCTATGCCGTTCGTATACATTTGCATTCACACTCTTGTCGACTTTTAGGATGGTTAAAATTTTGATGGGAAGGGGTAGTGCCGCTGCCAGAGCCTTTTCCGTCGAAACTTCGTTGATTGAAACGAAACGCACTATCATTCTCAAAATTTAGCAAAATTTCCCAGGCCGTGAGTTCACTGGGAATATTTACGCAACCAGACAGAGATTAAAACCGAAAAAATTCTACAAAGTGAATAAAGATATCGAACAAACCGTTGACATAATTTACTCGTCAAATAAAAACAATGGTTTACTAAAATTTCAGCTGTTTTCAGATCTGAATGTTGAATTTATTGATTTTCTTTTACTCCAAGTCAAATTTAACATACAACTGCCGGTCAGTAAAACGACGAAAAATTCACCGTCAAATTTCCGCTACAGAATTCTTGTTAAATTTATTTGAAACTTTCTCTATTCAACATGTTTTTCTGTTGGTTTACTTTTTCACAGCGATAAAGTGAATAAAATGTAAGGAAAAAAGAAATTTCAGGCATACCTGTCTCTCTCTGGCCCTTGTCACCACCCCTAGTCTTAACAAGTTTACAGCTAGATCTAAGTTAACCTGAAAATTTGCAAAACATTATTTGGCCTAGAAGAGACAATCTTTAAGAACATTTCCCTTCTAAAATCTCACAATGGTTCTATTTTACTAAATGGGTATCATACAGTGCGACAATGTTAATGTGAGCAGTAAAAATCCTCTGCATGATGTGCCGAAGAATAAAATTGTTTTTCTACATCTACCATGATAATATCATATAATGGTCTATATCGAATTTACAATCGTGAAGTCGTCATTTAAATTGTCTATAGCCCTTTCGTCGAGCCAGGCTGTCTTGATGGTTTATACGTTGACAGCATGCGTGGGAGAATTTAATGGTGCGATATTTGATTCAAGAGTGCTGTCAAGCTCGTTTGGCTGCTCAGAGTCTGACGAATCAATACCGTCAGTCTGCTGCTTAGCAAAGTTGATGAAAACCTATAATGACAAGCAAAAAGAAAAAAAACGAGGGTGATTAATAAAGGGCTAACTCAAACGTAAATGAAATGGTCCAACATAAAGTTGTTTTTAAAAAACCCACAGAAAAACAAAATAAATCCAAAATAAAGATGCTCTAATGTCAGGTGGATTAAAAATGACGTTAAGGGGGGAAGCCACCTTACAAACCTTGAAAAAAATCCAAAAAAATTTATTAAAAATGTATTTAAAAAATTAATGAAGGAATGAACGGCTGAAAAAATTCCTAGGTTAACGAACCATGGAGCTAAATTTACAAACTAAAACAGAAATTATGTTACCCAAAACCTCACCTGATCTAAAGTTGTCTGGCTTACGGAATACTCTTCAATTTTCAAAACGTCGCGATTCCTTTCAAGTTCTCCAAATACAAAAGACAGCGAGGTATTTTCATTGTGCAGCTGATACTCAAGCATGTTATGGTGTTGATCCTAAAAAGACAAGCAAATATTTATTATTTAGTATTCCGGTGCTCGGAGGTTACACTCTTCCTTCCGTTAACCAATTTGATGATTATGATATGTTTAACAACAAATGATCCTGTTTTGGAGTTAAAGTGCCAGTAACCCAAAAAAGCTTTTTTCACTGTTTTAATTGTCCTTGTAGAGTAGACTAGCTCAGTAATTTTTTTTTAGTATTGGACATTTCTTTGTCTTTCTATGCGCTGTCAAAGTTGGAAAAATTGCAATCTGCGTGTTCCATGGCGGAGTAGGAAGGGGAATGGGACTATTCCTCATTAACACAACCAACTCTTTTTCGAAAGTCTTTATGAAACTAATAACATAAATATTAAGGGAAAACGCCAAAATGCACAGGAGATGCTTTGAAGTTGGATGCAACAATACATCGAACCCAAGCGAATGGTTTGATGCAGATTTTCAAAGACAAGTTCCTTGTGTTACGTCATATGAGGAATAGTCCCATTTTCCTTCCTACTCCGTCATGGGACATGCAGATTCCAATTTTTCCAAATTTAACAGTGCACAGTAAATTCAAGAAACGTCCAATACTTAATTTTTTCCCCCTGTACTAGTCTGCTCAATGAGGTTCCTTAGAATCTCAAAAAAAAATAGGGGGATTAGTGGCACTTTAAAATTCTCTTCTATTGTTCCAGTGAAATTTACGGGAAATTAGAACCTGCAGCAGTCACGGATACCTTCAACACACATCGCAGAAACGTTTTTTCCATAAAGTTCTTCACAGGTTCTAAATCAGGCATAACACCTGCAATGCGTAGAATGACTGTGTATCCATCGCCATACCTAGGAAGAAAGCAACAGTAAGCAGACGAATCGAAGAATAAAGATTAAAGCCCAGCTTAAAACTTTAAAGTGTAATGCCATAATAAATATATAATAAAAAACACAACTTCAAAACATTTAAGATAACTTTACTAACGTTTCGTTGCCATCGCGCAACATCTTCAGAGTATTAAATTACAGTAGTTAAGATCTATTTATGTATACAGGTCAAATTTACAACGAGCGAAACAATAATTAGCAGTTAACCAATAGTAAAAGGAGATAATGTGAAAGGTGGCAGACGAACAGGAAACATGGAAAAAAGAGAACACCAATAATATTGAATATGTAAGCAATATCGCAGATGAAACAAATACTCTTGGTGATTAGTGTTTTCAGGTTTATTTATATCACCTCAATGATATTTTTCACTCGTTTAAATCGTGATATACTAGAGATATAGAGCTTGATGGCTTGACCTGAAATGTCTCATATTCATCGCATCTTTTCTTAACCTATTCCTCAAGGATACAGTTATTTCCTTATGCTGAGACATTACTAGCCCGGATTCTTACCCTTAACTTAAAAATGTATAAATACAGTAAAACAAACCAAAATAAAATTTTAAAAAACAGTCCAACTGGAATTCGATATCAAGAAGTTCCCTATTACAGCCAAAAGGTCTAACTAATCCCACATATCACCAGAAAAAAAACTAGTATTTAGCATGGATTTATACGTCCGTTGTGAAAATAACCATTTTTGAACGGTCAAGAAAAATAATTCAGCATCCTGGGCCCCGGGCTCATAGACATCCCCAGAGTCAGATAGTCAAGGCTTGTTGCAGAAATCAGTCATGTTAAAGAAACCCACAAAGCATCAACGTAAGCCGTAATTCTGTTTGTATTGTTACACTGATTAACCCTATCATGAATCTGTTCTCCCAAAAGGCACAGTGAGGGCCATCCCCCAATGGGACGAGTGTTACTACAAGAGGAATCTAAACAATGATATAAAAGTATACTGTGGCGTAGTCAGTTTTGAACGACTTGTAGAAAACCGAACGGTTTGAAATCTGCCCGAAAATAGGAGAAGAAAAACTAACGATTCAAGTAAAGTTTCTTCGTCCGAGTGAAATGTAAAATGACATGAAAAATAGGTGGTGTATTAATAGACAATAAAAATCATGTGATAAAAGATGATGTCATTAAGATTTCAAAAGTTTGCATAGTGATAAGTACAGTGAATATAAGTTTGTAGAAACGCCACAGTATTTATTTAAATCATGTTGAGCTTTTAACTAATTGCTCTGAAGACGACCTCAGTCAACAAGTTGGAAGCTCAGCACGATTTAACCCTTTAGCGCCCGTTGTGAGACTTGAGTATTTTACTCTGGCTAACGCCAGACGATTTTACTCGTCAAGGGAAGACCCCTGGGCATTAAAGGGTTAAATAAATATTGTGGTGTTTCTACAAACCTATATTTAAGATCTCATTAATTAACAAACAAACAATAATAACTATAATAATATTTATTCAGGATACCCACAACACCGAAGTGTTTTTCAGTGTCGTACTGTAAAATACTACAAGCTTAAATTAAAATACATGAAAAATTTAGGATATGTAGACATACAAACATGATTATATACATGGAGATTAGTGTATTAAATATTTAGTGACATTTTGAATTCTTTAAGTGAGTATGCACATCTGATTCCACTGTCCAAGTGGGTAAAGTCCTTTGATGCTAGAAACAAAACTTCTTGTTAGCCCCAGTTTGTTTTAGGCTTTGGCAGATGAAGATTATTTCTCGTTCTTGTAAAATAATTGTAGAGGTTGCCGTTTGTGGTTAATTCAAAATTAAAATCTATAAGTCCATTGATACATTTGAAAATAACAATACATCGATGTTTTCGTCGGCTGATTTCTAAAGGCGTTCAGTGAAGAAATTCTAGAGCCATAGATGAAGAGAAGAGTGGATGGGCATCGGGTATAAGTTTTGCCGCTTTGTTTTCAAGAAGTTGAAGGGAATTCATAAGAGACAGGTTGTTCTTGTCTCTCCAAATTATGTCTGCATAATCCAGGGGGTAGAACCAGTGTGGAATAAAAAGTACATCGTGCTTGAAGTAGCAGATAATGTTTTACACGTTTTAGTAGCCCAAGTCTCTGGTTAATCTTGCTTATCAGGTTATCGATATGCTCATGCCATTTCAGGTTATCGCTGAGCATAATACCTAGGTATTTAAACGATTGTCCTTGTTCAATTTCTTGGTCAGTGATGGTGATTCGTAAGTTGGAAAATGAATTCATTCTTCTTTTGTTTGAAAAGACGAGAAATTTTGTTTTTTCATAATTAAGGCTTATTGTCGATAAAGATTTCAAATCAGCATTCATGTTAGCTTGAGGCGTTGTCGCCGTTTTCGCGGAGTAATACATTAGTGTATCGTCAGCGTATACAATTTATTTACTGTGAATAACACATTCAGGTAATGTTTGTTATACCCATGCTCAAGCTAGTCTACTCAGAAAAACTTTCGGATATATATAGCTGTATCTCCACCTGCTCTGTTTTCACGGTCATGGCGAGTTATGGAGTAGTTGGTAATGGTTACTTCAGGGTCGGTAATTGATGGTTATAGCCAAGTTTCAGACAGTTGGAAACGACGCTGTCTATACCATCATCAAACGTAGCAACATGTCAAGGGATATATGTCAGTGTTCTTTTAAGCTCTTGGATGTTACAGTGTATCTTTTTTGAAATTTAATACATCTTTGGAAACAGGTCTTGAGCATTTAGAGGATGGATACTAAAGGAGAAGCAATTATAATCCGAGGCTACAACGGCCTGGAAGGAATACACATTAGAAATGAGGTCAGGAACACTGGTCAGTACTAAGTCCAAAATATTGCTGTTACAGGTAGGATATAGATTTAATTGAGTGAAAAACGAATCAATCAGAAGTTCGTAAACATTCAAATATACTGCCTCTAAGGAAAGCGGAGCTTGGTTGACCCGGTCAAGGTTAGATAGACTAAAGACACCAGCGAGGAAGATTTTATCATATTTGTCGTCAATTTTAGGGAGAGAATCACGTGGCAGTTCCCAGTACTCAACACCGGTGTTCAGTGGACGATAGTAAACACCGAATAGTTTCTTCTGTCCCAAGGAAGATGTGAATTCACACCATAAAAGTTCACAGCCAACGTCAAAGTCGATCCTCCTCCAGACCGTGATACCGTTCTTGAAATCCAGCATAACACCGCCACCTCTACGATCAGGGCGATCTTTACGGAAGATAGTATAACTTGAAGGCAGTATTTCGTGGTCAAGCACAGTATTACCTAGCCAAGTCTCAGTGACAAAGACAATATCGAAGTCACATGCATATATCCCACCTTGAAAAGCCAGACGTTTATTTCGTAGAGAACAGACATTCATAACCAAACAATCACGTGTAGGCTTACCTCGGATAGTTTTAGGCGTTGAGTCGATAACAGATGTGGAACTGGCAGATATTGGAGGAACAT
Organism: Nanipora kamurai; assembly: GCA_036872915.1. NCBI lineage: Eukaryota > Metazoa > Cnidaria > Anthozoa > Scleralcyonacea > Helioporidae > Nanipora > Nanipora kamurai. The sequence goes on along the minus strand of JBAHVQ010000323.1, from coordinate 1,168,488 downwards.
TCACTGAACAAACAGGACAATTCCAAGAAAAGTCGTCGACCAATTGCAGTTTCTTGTATTCACTGGGTTTGATCTTTACATACTTGATGTGACACCATTGATCACAAGAGTCACAAGAGACAGCACAGTGGTTACTAGCAATAGTTTTAGCTCGTACTAACATCTCCACTAGTTGCTACTCTCTTGAGCAGGAAAGTCGATATAGAGTTCGGGTAAAGGTTTACACGTGAAGCTAGGTAGTTTTTGGCACGCCGAGATGACAGTTCAAAATGGCGGCTCGATTTCCCAGAGAGATGACGCTGAAAAACGAGATTTCCAACATATCCGAGGAAATAAGAACTTCAAGATGATAAAAAATTGTTTCTTGGTTGTGCATAAGGAGAATTTAGGTAAAAACACCAGTTGTAAAGATAAACTAACCGCCATGACCGCTGACGCTGCTGGGTTTTCGATCCTATTGGTCAACTTTTTGTCACCTGATTCTTTTCTCTCTCTACAAAAACACCACCTAGTTTTCATGTCATTTTACGTTTAACTCCAACGAAGGGTGTTCACTCGAAATGTCAGTTTTTCTATTCCAAAGTTCCGGCAGTTTTCCGACACTTTTGGATTTCTACCCGGAGAAAAACTTCGGAACTTGGTACGGTCTAACTGGACAATTGAAAAAAGCAGATATATGGACACAATGATACCTAAAATAGTAGAGTTGTGAAGGTTGATTAAAAAAACACACTGGCTCCCACTCACTTGTTTTTAAGATGCTGAGGTGTTCCCAGGCATTTGAATTCACCATTAACCATTATGGCTATTCGTCCGCAAAGTGCCTCACATTCTTCCATGCTAAAATTTTGAAAATAATTGTGTTTAGAAATGTAAGTCACCACTGCATCAAAGAAGACTAAAAGAGCATGAAGTGCAAAAAAATTCTTTTTTTTTTGTTTTAATAAATTTTTTATTAAAAATTGTAAAACATCAGGGAATTTAAGTAAATGACAAAGAACACCATGTCGAGTATCGCTGTTCGTGACTTCACAATCTTCCAGAGAAGGATTTTCCAGTAGAGTAGTTTGTACTTTATCAGGTCATTTATTAAGGGCGACCTGCTATGTAATGCTTTCTTCCTCTTCTCATACGTCGATAGTAGCCCGCCATTTTATTCGTGTATACTTCGGAAATATGCAAAACCAGTTTTAAAGTCAAAGTACACTACTTTTCAAAAATACATTATGACAAAGAAAAACCTAAATGACCGAGAAATTTGTTTGTCTACCTTCAATTGCACATAAATAATTACCAATAATAAGGAGTAAAACCTTCGTCTCGTTTGCACTTTGAGGTCCTGTCTGTATGAAAGCCGGAATGGTACAATAGCCGGGACTCGACGCTAAATATTGAGAAACTTTCTAGTTTTTGCCTCGCCGTGCGTACCAGATAAGGACATAGTGGGAACGAGTTTCGCCAAATAAACGTTTGACTGTGCTCATGCCAGAAGACATCATACTGAGTTACAGTTGACGGTTATTGACCTTCGTTGATCTCTACTTCAGAACTGCTTGTTTACCTGTGAGATGTTAGAATAACTGTACGTCCATCCTTGACGATATCAGAAATAACCTTCCATAAGAATCGTCTCGCTTTAGGGTCCATGCCAGTCGTCGGTTCATCCTGTGTAACATAGCATTCATATTTACAAATCGTCATCTACTAGACAAATGTCGATTCCCAGTACAAAACACGAAATAACTATTGTTTGGGCTTTCAGGTCTTCCCTTGACGAGCAAAATCGTCTGACGTTAGCCAAAGTAAAATTGTCCGGCGTTAGCTAGAGTAAACTCAGCAAGTTGCCATTTGGCAACCGTGGCCAAGATAGGCTTAAGTAGGCTATATACGACTCATATACGAGTCTCAGTTGTTCAGTGTTTACAATGGCCTACAGTTAATAAGAAGGCTACAAGTTTGATCTCCGTCTGGAACTCCGAAACATTTGCTGAAGATATGAGCTTGACTAACGTCCTCGTATCGTTTCTTCCCTGTTCTCTGTCCTATTTCAACTCATGTGACATTACTCACGAGATTTACTTCCTTGAAATCTAATGATGCACAGATATGATTCAAAGTGATTAAAATGATAAAGAAGCAAAAAAAAAATTATGTTGTCTGAAAAATTTGATTTACCAATAAAGCGGGAAATATCTACTGACCACTTACGTTCTGACTCAATCCTAACATATCAAGTAAATGACATACTTTTCACTAAGAAATGGTAGCTGTCAATGTGAAAAGTTGGTTTAAATCTTACAGATTCTGCCTCTTTCCTACTTAAGGACATGAATTAAAAAACGTCTTTTGGATTTTCCTGTGGCCGTCGTTCGTCTAAGTGCACCATTAAAGGAAGTCTTTATAAGCGTTTTGAACGTAATTTACATTTTCGAAGTCAGTAACTATAAACATTTTTAATAAATCTTACCAAAAATATAATTGGACATTCCCCGACAAGTGAAATTGCTGTGGACAACTTTCGCTTGTTTCCGCCGCTGTATTTTCCAGCACAACGGTCAGCGTACTGTAAGAGATTGAGCGTTCGCAGGCACCAATCAGTCACCTAAAGGAAACGATAGTTGGCAACAATATCAGTTTGACAATACAACAAGAAGCATGCTAAGTTTTCAAAAGAACTCTACTGTATGATTCCGTTTATAAGCCCTGGGCTTCCACGACTTCGCAAGGGCGTTTGCACGGGCATACAACAAGAGGGTTTATAAACAGTGTTCGTTTCACCTCCATGCCTCGTAAATCCCTAAATACAGCTTTAGTGATTTACGTCCGAGTATCCCGAGTTCAATGTAAAGGAACTCTAACTAATCAAGGAAGACACATACCTGATTCACATCATCTTCGTGAATTCCACGTATTCTTGCATAAAGTTTCAAGTGCTCGCGTGCAGTGAGCATATCGTTTAATGCATCAAATTGAGGGCAATATCCCATATTTTGTCGTGCAGCCATTATATTGTCGACGATACTGTGGGAGTTTATGTAAGCATCTCCTTTAGTAACCCCAATGTCTCCAGTCAGCATCTTAAACGTCGTTGTTTTACCGGCACCATTTACACCAAGCAAACCAAAACACTAGTAAACAGTAGATTAATATTTTACCACGCAGCAAAGATTAAGAGACAAAAGTGAATACTTGGAAGAAATCTGTGTTGTTGTTAGAGCCGACCAGGACCAGTTGCGAAAAATGCTACTCTTGGGCCTGTGACTCGGTATCGAACCCGCCGCCCTGTATACATGTACAGTGTTCTGCAACTAAGCTACGAAGGTCATTGCGGAATGACTTCATTTCATGTGGTCGAGTGTATATGTCCAATATCCCTTGCGTTCAATGTTCTTCGCTCGCACCTGATAATACATCGGACGGTTCAAGAAAAGTCCTTGAGTTTTCTAAGCCTTGAGCTACGTAATGAACTGAGTAACCAAGTATGTGATTGTGTTGGCTCCTATAAAACACAACGTCGTTCATATACAGTACCTGTCCTCTTGGAACACCAAGGCAAAGCCTGGTAACTGCGACATTTTTCCTGCTAAACTTGGACTGATAAACCTAAGCATAAAGATTACAATATTAGATAATAATTAGAATATGTCTAGAGATAAAGTAAAGAAAGAGCAAGCGGAATATTGTGCCGTTTATTTTTACTCCTTCAAAGTTTGTAAAACAACAATCACAATGCTACGAGTAATCGTGAAGAAATACGAAGTGAATCACTCGTGCCTGAGTTTTAAAATCGCTGCCTCCTCACGCTCTTCTGGTAAAATACAGTGCTCGTCATTTGTTAAACGACTATTTCACCAGACGATGGAGAGAGCATAAAGAAATTGAGAAAAATCTCTCAATTACACCATAAGTAGGCAAATAAAACTAAAGCAATGTTACAAATAATTCTTCTTAAACAAGGTTATTAATATACCAAGAGGCACCGAGTTCGTGTGCATCCATCCACAAGGAGCTGAGTTTAAGTGGATTTGAAAACTCCTCTCTCTTTAACGGGTTTCCATTAGAAATTACCAATATTACACAAATTACCAAGTAACTTGATTCTTAAAGTCTCAATCATTGGGTGTCTTCTAACTTTTTTTGAGCGCAATAGTTATTGGTCCAACAAATGAATAAATACAATTCGTGCTTCAGATATTTTCTTGAACAGTTTGGGTTGTCCGGATGTCTGTTTAACTGGTCGGTTCAAAATATTCTAATTACTTGTCAACCTTTCAGTATTTCATATAATGTTGACCCGTTCTGACGTGAAGTTATGAATAATCGAATGAGTTAGAAAACAGCTAAAAATTGATAAAATCTTGATAATTGGTAAAAACAAACTGGACTAGTCTAGTTAAGTGGACAGGACGAAAGATCAGCCATCTATTCATTTGATTGGTGATTTCCTGCGGACATTACGAACCTTTGTAAGGTTAACAAGCCGGAGACAATCGGAGTCTGCATCACCATTCATAACTCGTTTTCGTTCTTCACTGACATCATCATCTTCATCTTCGGGACTTCTCACGTCACCGAGAACCTTCCTGAAAACCAAACTGAGTTTTAAACAAGGATTTTGAAGTGCTGTACAACGGTCTACTATTGACGCGAAACTGCAACGCAACGAGTGGTGTATGCTGATCTATGGAAATAGATCAGCATACACCACTCGAATTCAAGATCAGCATACACCACTCGAAGATTCAAATAGCTAATGATTAACTTTTTCCCATCCAAAGACTTACTCATCTATCTTACTCTGACTAATGTGAAAAGTTTCTATTTGTCAAGAACAAGATCCCTCTTAAGGAGAGAAATAAAATAAGCAGCTATTTTGTGAGTGAACTTCAAACGGTTCCGCTATAACAATACTTACTTTCTTCGAATGAAGAACTTGTATTCAACTAGTAAAGTAAAGCCAAAGTATACAAAGCCTTGGATGAACATGGCGACGATGTTCCTGCCAGTGATGTCCCAGCTGAATGGATCCCTGAAAATATCGCTACCTACAACACAATACATGGGGATTCAGAGCATATAGGAAGAAAGACACTTCCTTTTTTCCTCATCATAACATGACTCGCTTGCGCACAGATTGTCCTGAATTAGCCCTCCCCCAGGAATTACAGTCACAGATACGTTTTAGTAATAAGTCAAAATTTCAACCAAGTTTAGGGTCTGTCCTTTGCGAGGGACTTCCGGCCCCACTTTGGCAAAAATTTTATTTTTTTCGGCTCCTCAAGGACTGATTTTGCCTCAATAGGGAAGAAGTTAATGGCAGAAATATATTTTAGTATCAAATTAGCATGCCTTAAGTTACGGGTCGACTAAATTTCTACAGTTCATATTTAGGTCTTACCAAATCGCTTATAAACATCAGCAAATATTTGATTCTTCGCTAGATCAATCAGTCCACGTCCCAAGCAATAATTCGGGAAAATTAAGAAGATTTTCTTCAGGAGTGCATTAATTACTTGTAGCTCCTACAACAAACGTACAAATAAAGATAATTAAGCTTTTTGGCACAAATGCTGATAAATCAACGCAGTAAGTGTGAAGAGTTAATCCCCTTCCATAATACGACTTTCAATGAGCGCAATAACCACAATTAATAGTAAAATCTTTAGTCCCCATCCGACTTCAAGTTAATTATCAAGGAGTAATAAATCCCAAAGGGCGATGCTTTTGGCATTATCAACCGGTCTCTTCGCCTCATTTTTATTCTACTATTGCACCACCAACAATCGGAGGCTTCCTTTTTGAGAACATTTCATCTGGCAATAAAATGCAAGGTTCCGGAGTATTACTCCATTGTCAGGTGCTTTGGACTGCTGTCCGCAGGACCTGACGACGGAGAAACACTCCTCAACGTATACGTCATATCTGACATCTCGAAGAAGAAGAACGCTAGATACATATCTTTTATACTGAAAATGTTATAACCGGGTTTGTTTAAACATAAAAATAGTTTAAAAAACTTTAACTTGGTAACCTTACTGGATTACTACCACTTGTTGCAATTGTAATCAATGAAAAGCATTGAATAATAATGGTACGAGTATTTTATTTTTCGCTTTGCTAAATACTATTTTACCTGGTCATTGCAGAACTAAAATGATCAGTGAAATCTCTTGGCATGCAAGAATACACCCATATTTCTATATTTCTATTTCTACAACTTCGCGAAAAGTAAAATAATGATAACTCAATTTCCTATGGTAAAAATACCTGTTTAGCTGACTACATACCGCGTCATCCTTGAAGAACTCCAGAACGAAGGTTGCAATAGTTGCGTTCATTCCAACGAATAAATTGATGCAAATCAAAGTAATGTATGCCGTACTTGATACCTCGAAGATAAAGGATGCTGGATACATGAGTGGAGTAATGGACCATCTGAAAGAATAAAAATAGTAGAATATTGATAGCATATTCCTTTAAGGTTGAAGAAAGGAAAAAATATTGGCATTACCAGGTCTAGCTTGCCAAGATCAAAACACAGGGGGTCCTCGCCCATTACTTTTAAAATTAGGATTAAATATTGACACGCTTTGAACGCTTTTCGATGAACTTGCTTGGACTATATACAGTTGTATGCAAAAGTTTGGGCACCCTTAAAGGAAAAAGGATAAACTTAAAGGTCAAACTCCATTAGGTACACAGAAATTCACAAAGCATTAAAACGTATAATTCACTCAAGGAAAGCATTTATTTAAACAACGGAATTGCAAGCACAAGACATATTTATCCCATGCAAAAGTTTAGGCACCCTTACATGTACCTAAGGAAACGCTAAAGTCAATATTTCGTTGTCCCCCCCTTTGGCCAGTATCACAGCCTCTAGGCGTTTTGAATAGTTAGCTAGGAGTCTTTGGACTTTCTGAGGTGGAATTCTGGCCCATTCTTCTTTGAAAAATGCCTCCAGTTCAGTCAAGTTCTAGGGCTTTCTAGCATGAACCGCTGTCTTGAGGCGATTCCAAAGACTTTCAATAATATTTAGGTCTGGGGACTGCGATGACCACTCCAACACCCTTAACTTTTGTTTCTTGAATATGCTTTCGTAGAATTTGAACAATGCTTCGGATCGTTGTCTTACTGGAACATCCAACCTCTACGCAGTTGGAGTCTATTCACTGAATCTTTGACATTATTTTCCAAAATCTGTTGATACTGGATAGAATTCATCCATCCTGCAACTTTGACGAGGTTTCCAGTGCCACTGTCGGCTACACAACCCAAAGCATTATGGATCTACCTCCGTACTTGACAGTTGGCATCACATTCCTCTCCTTGAACGCTTCATTTTTCTTTCGCCATGCATAGCGCTTATGGTTGTGCCCAAACAGTTCAATTTTTGTCTCGTCCGTCCACAATATATTGTTCCAAAAGGCATCTGGTTTATTGATATGCTCTTTTGCAAACTTCAGCCTATTTTGTTTGTGTTGTGGTCGAAGAAAAGGCTTTTTTCTCATGACACGACCATGTAGCTCGTTTTGGTGCAAAGCACGCTGAACTGTGGAACGGTGCACCTGCACTCCCATTCCTGCCAGATGTTGTTGAAGGTCCTTGGAAGCTGTTTGTGGCTTCTCAGTGACGTTTCTCACCAGTGATCTCATTTGTCTCTCGGAAATCTTCCTTGGTCTGCCACACCTGTTCTTGACTTTCACAGTACCCCTCTCTTGCCATTTCTTTACAATGTTTCGAACTGTTGATACTGGAATATTTAACCGACTAGACAGCTTCTTGTAACCTTCTCCATCCTTATAAAACTTAATTATTCGATTTTTCAAGCCCTCGAACCGCTGCTTCGAGGATCCCATCGTTTTCTTAAATGAAACGTTTTCTGCAGACTTGTAGTGACCACAGAGAACTGGAATAGAGGGTAAGGAGCTTGCAGTGACACTATATACCAGACGAGCAGCTGTAAGTATTATCGGACACTGTCGTATGCGCTGGACAAAACGTAGGTGCAGTAAATACAGCACGCACATAAGGGTGCCTAAAGTTTTGCATGGGATAAATATGATAAATATGTCTTGTGCTTCCAATTCCGTTGTGTAAATGAATGCTTTCCTTGAGTGAATTATACATTTTAATGCTTTGTGTAATATCTGTGTACCTAATGGAGATTATGTGAATGTGTGACTTAGAATAACCATAAATCGTGAATTTCCTTTAAGGGTGCCCAAACTTTTGCATACAACTGTAAGTTCCACATATCATTGCAAATTAAGGTACGTTTTTGTAGTCAAATTTTACACTCTCTATATTAATATTGTGTGTGTCGCTTATAATTTTACCATCTGACCATCCAAGGTCTATCCTTGGTAAATCACTCACAAAATAATCCTTGTTGTTAACAAAAACCTTAAAATTATGAATGTCATAACCTAATGATATAGGTTTTTGAAACCTAATATTATAATGTGACTCTTGATCCCATTTGTAAATAATGTCAGTAAATTTTGGTACATCTCCGTTAATATCCCATATTTTAGGATACTTGTGAGTATTGTAAAGATATTTTACCCAATCTTCATTATGTTTCAAAGTGTACGATGTGATGTCATAAGATTCTTTATCATTCACTTTATAATAGACATTTCCGCGTTCCAATGTGCCATTTTGATTAAAAATTACATCAAATTCTAATTTAGATAAATCAGCATTCGAATATTGTTTTAAAAAATTTTGTCTTAATTTTCCTTTTTGTATTTTACTATCTTTAACAACTTGCTCATAATGTTCTCCATAATATTTTTTACTTGCTTCAACACCCATTTATTTTTTACTCTATTTAAACATGATGAAATAAAAAGAATGAAGAAAATAACAGAGTTCACAAAGCTCACAGTATTTATTAAAGGAAAAGAAGCAAAATTAAATTTGGAAAAAACTTTAACACCAAATGACAATTGCTCTGAAATTTTATTATTAAAATCAGCAACAATATTTTGGGATTATAATAATGTTTTTAAAGGGGATAATGATACTGTTGCATATGATAATACAGAGATTATACTCAGCCCTTGATATTGGACTTTTGAAATGTTGGTGAAAAAATTTAAAGAAAATAACAGAAAAATAACTTTAACACAAACACTAGAAAATGGAAAATGTACAATTTTATCAGATAAAGATTTAAATTTAAAAAATTTAGGGTTATTACTTGGATTTAATAAAAATAAATTTATAACAAAAAATACAACTGTAGTAAGTGATAATGTAGTAGATATAAATCAAGGATTATATTTTATAAATATTTATTGTGATGCAGTAGATTCTTCAAAAAATTTTGATAATAATGGAAAAAGTCAATAGATTACAAAAATTTAAAAGATGGGCAAAAGAAAATTTTGTTGGAATTTCTGCAATTGCAATCTCTATGGCAGGAATTATAACAACTGTCATTATTGGCTCAAGAAAAGTTTTACGACAAGGAGCAGGTGCGCTAGATAGTTTTGCGAAAGCTGTTAAAAATATTAGTAAAATATGGCCTTTAATTGGACCAATTGCAAATTTATTAGCTACGGTATTGACGTGGGGGGCAATAGGTGTTGGATTTTTAGCACAAAATTTATGGATTGTAGCAATTGCGCTAGCCTATTTTTTATACGATCAATATAAACAAAGAAGAAAAAGAAAATAAAAATTTTTTAAAAAAAGTATAGTATAAATAAAAAAATAAATAAATAAATAAATAAATAAATAATGTTAACAAGAACAAAAGGATTAGAACCCGGTTTTAGAATATTAAAAATGTCGGAAATTAAAGGAACAAGAACAAGACATGTTGTAACTTTTAATCTGAATAAGGCAAGTCCCGCAGAAGAAATTTATATCGATATTCCAAAATTAAAAGGTAATGCATGTTTAGTTCCAGATTCATTTTATCTCATGTTTGATTTTAAAAATGCAAATACAAAATCTTAGTTTTTAGGCACAAAATAGATATTTTTAAATAATCTAAGTCAATTACTGGTAGAAAAACTTGCCATTAAATTTTCTGGAGAAGTTGTATATGATAATACTGGAGAAAAAAGAAATTGAATAAAAAAAGTTTTAAAATAAATAAAAGGTAATTGGAAAATTGAAGCGCATCGCCAGAAAATCCAAACCAAAAAATTGACGAAGAAAACTATAATGAACTCAATGATACGGAAGATCTTAATGATGTAGAAAAGAAAAGATTATATCTTGTTAAATTATCTGAAGATGGCTAGATTGAACAAAGTGTCAAAAATATTAAAAAAGCTTCAGAAAAAGTTATCCATAAAATTTATGCAAAGTATCAAACAAAACAAAGAGAAAAAGCAAATTGTTTTTTAACAGATTTATTAATTTCTAAATTTGCAGATTTAATAAGCGGATTAGATGCTGTAGAAAGTGAAGAAGAATTGGATAAAGAATTACAAAAAGATCCTCTTTTAAAACAAGATGTAAAATCTTTAGTTGAAAAAATAGCGCATTATTTAACATTTTTAGGGATTGTGAGCGGTGGAATTACTGTTGAAAATCTTGTTATTAAATATAAAAAAAGTTCTGAGGAAAAAGAACAAAAACAATAATTTTTTTATAATTTTTTCATACTTTTTAAGGTATGAAAAAAACTTTTTTTATTTTTTTATAAAGTTATTGGTAAAAGATCAATTTTATACCATTTTTCACAAAATACTTTATGTAAAAGTAAAATACCTTTTTCGGTCATAATTCCTTTTTGAAAAATAATTAAAGCCATATCCCCATCAAATATTCCAGCTCCAGCTCTTAAGAGGCGTCTGTCACAAAATGACACACCATTGACTGCTAAGCCTCCAATTGTTACACCTCCAGTATATCTTGCGCCACCTACCGAAGTAAAATTTAATAATCTTTGACCATTGCAATGAACTGAACTTTTACTAGTTCTTGGTGAGCTGTAATCATCCCATTGTATAGATAAACAAATCCATTTATTTATTTCACCAGGGTTTGCTTTATTTTTATAAGAAGCAATTGAAACATTTCTTGCACCTATTGAAAACTTTATAGTAGTGCCATTTGAAATAGTCATATCACCAGATTGTGCAAAAAATACAAATGTATCATTTTGCCTAAATAAACAATTTCTTGCCGAAAAATAACGTTTAGTTAAACTATTCATTTTATAAACAATAAAATAATTTGTTATATTTGGGATCCCGGTGACTGGAGCTAAAAATAAATTTGAAGATAAATAATTATTATTATTGCAATCAAATTTTATAAAATATCTATTATTTATTCTCTCTGATTTTGGACAAATAATGGGTTGAAGAGAAGAATTTGTTTGGTAAGCATCATTATGAGATAATGATTTATCATAAATTAAAGATATTTTTTGAGTATGACCTGTAATTTTAAGTTTACACTGGCAGTCAAAAAGAACTACTCAAGCTCAGTTTTTCTCGCTGCATACCGTTTCCATTGCTTATAGGCCGGACCTAAATACTTTAGCTAAACTGCGTGACAGAAAACTCAATTTCCATATGTTTTGAGGAAGACCCACAATTTTCCAGCAGGTTTTTGCCATTATAAGCAGTTTGCATGGGACATATGTGGTCTCTCTGGAATTTATCAGAAGGTTCAAATCATCGATTGGTGGAGCAAGAAAACAGGAAAAGTGGAAAGACCTATGGTTCCAAGGCCAAGAATAAGCCTAGAGAATCGTGGAAAAGTGTTGGCACTATTAGAAGAGGGATACTCACAAAGAGAGATCGCCATTCGAGTTGAGTGCAGTCAAAAGAGTGTGAGTGACATCTTAAAGAAGCAACGAGACACT
>JBAHVQ010000323.1:1127760-1153803 GCA_036872915.1 Nanipora kamurai | reverse complement strand
AAGACGATAGGCCCAGGCCCTGCCAATTTCTTTCCTTGCACGACGCCTCTGGATAGACCTTGTGTTATGGAAGTATTACCCTTATTTACATTTTTATCTATTGTTTTAAACGTGCATAAAAAAACTCTAGGAAAGTACTTTAAAGCATGTACAGGAACTATTCTGTAATGCTTTACACAAATTGTAACTTTATCCTTATATATGCCTGAGAGCCCAATGGGCTTATTAGCTGAGACGATGTCCGAGACTATGGATTTCTTGTGGCTTATGAATAGCCTTCCAAAAATTTGATAATTTCAAGTTTAAATAATTTAAAGTTTGGCTTAATTGGCAACCTTTTATGCAGACTGAACTGCAATATCCACCCCAGCCGTACAATGTCTCTTACCATCATTAACTGCTCCCAGTTTCTGATCTTATTCCAGATAATTGGCCATAAATTTTCCGGAGTTTATAAAGGTATACTCGTAAAACTCGATATTTTTACGTAAAGGACTGTGGAAGGTCACGCTTTGGTTATGTTTTGTAAATCTTTTAAGATAGTTGAACGATATCGCCGCTCCAAGTCCACCATAAACTCCACGTGTTCTGAAACTTTGAAATCGTATATCGGCCGTTCCTGAAATGATTACCCAATAAACCCTGAATAATTACATAGCAACTGAAAATAATGATAAAATAATTCAAGAAAAAATCACACTAGATTTTGAAACCATCGAATGGTCGACTAGTCATATATAATCAAACCATCAAAATATTATAATAAATATAGTTATCTCAGCTTATAAACTAATCGAGGAGACAATTATCCAGGTATTAAGAATACTGTACTCGAAAGTACTGTAAAACTGTACTCGATCTAGAAGAATTCATATGACGTTTTTTACTTCGGTCTTCTCTACCTTTAAGAACAGAAGTAAACTTTGATGTTGGGTTTCAAGGAGGATGTTCTTTTGCAAATGTCGTAGAACAGCAACGCAAAAGTAAGCCTGTGGGTGACAGAAACAGATTAACTTAAGAAAAATGTAACTATTTTGTTAACATGCGAGTGCGTGTACTCCACGTCTTGGTATAAATTGCAACGTTTAAATCAATTTTGCAGGAGCACACTTAACTCTTTCCCGGCGGTCTGGGACTTTTACTATTTTACTCTGGCTAACGCCAGACGATTTTACTCGTCGAGGGGAGAGGTACTGCCAGGAAAGGGATAAGGGCAAAAACTGATTCCTCTGATGAACAAATAATAAAAAACAATCAGAATGAGTCTAAATAAATTGAAAAGACAGACGAAACTAGAACAGATACAAATGACAAAAACCAACTAAGCTATAACATATCTATTCCACAGCAAAACGGATAGTTAAACAAAGAATCACCTGGTAATCAATGCCCATTACAAGGCAAATAAGGACATATGCGCATATACTTTCCCAATCGAGATAATTCCAGAAACATTGAGATAACCAGTGCTGACAGATCTAGAAAAAAAGCCAAAAAACGAAAATATATTCAGGACATCATTGGTGTCTCAAAAGTCACGTCCAGAAAAAAACAAACGGCACTGTAAACGATGGTATTACACGCAGTTACTACGACTTCCGCATTAACATTTTTAATTAATAACTATGAAGCGTCCTCAGATAAATATCTTGATAGAACTATAATAGATTACTGCACTATTTCAGATGTAATTAATTTATAACTTATTAATTTATTAATAAGTTATAATATTAATAATTAATTAATCTTTATTAATTTAGAACTAAAATTTGATTAGAAGACTTTCTATTTTTTCATTATACCTAATCTCTCTTTTGAGATTTCGTTACCGTCTCACGCTATTTGCCGAACTTTACTTAAACTATGCAAATTGAAAATGTAATTTTTCCATATCGATATTTTGCAATACAGCATATTAACTTGTCACGATTACATCTGTGAAGAAAATCTCTCAATATTAAAAACCCTAACGCAAAATAAAGGCTAAACAAAACTTAGAAATCCTCAGGATGACTGTGCTCCGTGAACTTTGGTTTGGTAATTGATTTATTACTTTTTCAGCCATGCTACATAATATCTAGTAACTTTGCTGTTTTATCAGTTAAAAGTTATAACTACCTGCGATGGTGTGTAACCAGACATTCTAAATGCTGAGAACGTCAAAGGAACTTCTGCCTAGTTAAGAAAAATTCAAAAGGTTTTTATTTAAAAATTTCATGCACTTCATAGTTTGTCTGCAAGCATGAGAGCATCGGCCTCAGTCTGACAGGAAAACACTACGTAACATTCACGTCTACTTAATAATATAAAAAAAAAGACTGATTGATGATGAAATTACTAACGTTTTATAAGCAAGAATGAGATCATCGCACCATGACATTTCTTTTGGTTCAGATACAGTTTTATATAATAGGTCTAATGACCAGTTAATATTTTAAGTATGAATCGTTAAAAACCTTAGCTTATGGCTTAGAACTGGCTTATGCTCTTTATCAGGCGATCGGGGACCAAAGTTCAGCCGGCGAATTTCGCCGGCAACTGCAGGCTCTTAACGACAAGTCCGAGTTTGTAGCTGATGCATCACCAAAACTGGCCGACTGAAAATTCGCAGTAGGCTCTTTACTGGACGCAATATATCCATTAAGCCGTTGGCCGAAGAAACCATCAATTGATTAATATCAAAATCTACTTACCTGCAGTACTAATTCAATATTATGACATACAGATGAATAAATTGGAGGGATACCGCTGCCCATTATGGAAGCAGGAAGATGGACCTAGCATAAATGTACCACATTAGAAGGTTTACAGTGACCTTTTCATATAAAAATTATTACTACACTTTGACATTGGTGCTGTTATCATCTATCCACGCTAGCTGTAAACAATTTAGTATGCATGGCTTTGCTGGTATTCAGTCGACATCTGAGGTATGCCTACTAAATATCTTTCTGGTATACGCCCAACGATAAAAAATTTGCTAAGTATTTCCTTTATGGCTGACTACCAGGTACAATTATTACATTTGATTGTGCGTCCTGGAGCACGCATTTTCGTATCAAGGTCGCATATCCGGCTGGCTATTCGCTCGATAAATTAGCAATACATCCTGACGACTCCCGTGATTTAGTTGAATACATCAGAACGAATAATCGTACATGACAGTCGCATCGCGTAGATACGGGCCTTAAATAACGTAATATTCTCAAGATGACAATAATAACACAAAAGCTGTGGTGAATACCACTACTTGACCGTCCTCCTTTTGTTGTCACGAGCCCCATAAGCTTAAGAGTAAATGTTCACTAAAATCGTGCAAAGAGCGGCACATGGTCAAGAACTGATTTTGCCTATATTTCGTTCAGTTGTATTCCATGTTAACTTGATAAACGTGCACAGGTACGTTTGTTCTGAAATTATTCCAAAAACGAGAAAATCGACAAAATTTCGTAAGGCACTTTGAATGTCGGAAATCGACCTCGTTTTGGGTTGATTCACAACTAGTACTCTGTCACCGGCGCACTATCAAAATAGCCAGCTTTGACGTCGGAAATTTAGAAATGAGCTAACATGCTACAAAATGGTGGCTAAAATGAACGTGTAGTTTCATTTTTAAAACAACAAGAAGCATCGAAATGTGCAATATTTTTTCTCCTAGTTTCCATTTACTTTTTCAAAAAATAAATTCCTATACTTAATGCTGAACACAAATTTGGTTCAGGCAGTACATATGACGAACCTGCAACCTAGCTCACCATCTGAGTCGTGGTAGTTCAATGGTAAGAGCGTCTCACTGGTCATCAGAAGGTCGAAGGTTCGATTCCCGTCTAGGGCTCAGAAATGGTTTTTCTGGGATGACGAGCTTGACGAACGTTTACTGGTCGTCTGAAAATAAATTCCTGTCCGGTATTATTCAGAATCGCATAAAATTTGGTTATTTGACAGAGGAAGGTTTAAATTCAAAAATGGGTAAAAAATTTTTCTGGGCAATTAAATCTGGAACGTGTGTGGAGAGTGCGCGCTAAATTTGGATTAAATCGGCGCTAAAATTGACCTTAACATCACATTTGTAAGATTAATTTCATCGTTTATGCTGAGTCATCCAATCTGGCAGAAATTCTCGCTAGCGAGATGTTTATCACAAAAGAATAGGTAGATCATATCTTTGGAAAAACAAATATCAAAGTTTAGGTCTTGCTTCCTTTGTTGGGTGAACGTTCTATTGACTTTCCAGGTAGGTAGTGAATGGCTCTCGTGACTTTTGAGCAGCTTTTGGCCTGTTTTTCATCAAATGAATTTCATTTTAAGATATTTGCCGTCGATTGAATCGACCCCTGAGCACCATCCATAAAAACATGTTCTAAATTTAACACTGTAATTGCGCCCTCAACCAATCAAGTTGGGCCGATCCCACAGTGTTAATTTCCCAAACAAAAGAAATCATTACACGATCTATTGAAGAGATTATATTATGAGATTTCTTGAATGAATGCATATCTTTAGGGTGAAAAAAAAGCCCGTGATAGTATTACTTTGAACATACGCATTTTAAGGAATATAATAAGTATAAAAAGCAACTCTGGTCGAGAATAATTTACGATGAAAAGCTCGTTCTTCAAGCTTTGTTATTACTCAGAAAAGTTCTGAGTTTCCCCAACGGGAATCGAATCCGCGTCTCCCGATTGCCGGTACGGTCGTCTTACCAATAGACCATGAGGGCTCAGACAGCAGATCTGATGTAAATTTGGGGCCTGGGTCCATTTTTGTTGACATTCTGTACGCTCTGTAGATTGAGTTTACTGATAAATAATTTACGAAGAATCGCAAGCATATTGATCGAAATGTTTATAACACCATGGGTGGTTTTATGAATATTTCGTCAAACACAAGTACAGTTTTTGATTGATTCTTCGAGAACAAACGTTATTTCCCAGAAATTCCGCCTTAAACGATTTTGCCACTAGAAAAACTGTAGTTTTCATAAAAAAAAGTTTCTGCAACAAGAAACTTTTTGGATTAGTGGTATTTTTGTTAAAATACCACCTATCCAAAATGTACACAAAGGTTTAACAAATACTACATCTAAGGGACTTGAACGTCTATATTTCAAGAAAATTCTAAGTAAACGAATCATTCAGAAACGAGTAAAGTAAGATTAAATGGAATTAAATGGCATATGTAAAATTTAAATATTTGACCAATCACAAGTCAGTAGCTCTTACTCATTCGCGTGCAAGGCGTAACCAAAAGCAAATGCCATGTATGACAGGTTATGTTCCTGTTATAGAGTCTACAGGTTGTTTTGTTTAAAAATCATCACTCACTCACCGAAGCATGAAGCCTTGGGGTCCATAAATACGCAGACGAGACAACACAAGAAAATTTGAAGAGGAACTCCCAGGCTTTGTCACCGTTTCCATCCATCATTAAGAAAATAGTTGAAGCAAACCAATCGAAGCCAGGGTAGCAACCGCTCAGGAAGTCTGATTGAACCATTTAAGGATTAGAAACATCGGATTAGAGTAAGAATTGACACTTAAAGGCACCTGTTACTGTACATTCTACATAGTAGAAGACGCTTGAGTGGTCTATGAAATCTTTATCGTCTAGAGTAAAACTGGGATATAATTAGGTAGATGTGTTTAACCTCTGAGACGGCTAACACATGTCGGCTAAGTGTATCCGAAGGGTTTTAACAGACACCATTTTGTCGACTTTAATGACTATGTTCTGGCTTTTGCAAGACCATTTAATTCAGCAAGGGAAAAACTATAAGATTTAGAGATTTGTACACTACAATTTGTCTTTTTTTTTAATTGAAAACTATAAAGATTTCCATGATCAAAACATATTATCAAACATGTAAGTTATGGATATTAGCGGGGAAATGTTCGAGAGAACGCTTCAACACAAACGGTTAACACCCAACTAACCCGCAAAAAATACAAGAAAAATAGTATAACTTTCCATCAGCAAGAAAAACGCGAGTGTAGAAGCATAAAGTACAAGAAGCCTCCGTCAAACGGCGCATCATAGTCGATGACAGTTGAAACTCTCGCTCTCGTTTGACCATCAGCTATCATCAACTGTGATGCATTATCATTCACTTTGAGCATGTTTAAATTTTCTATTATATTTGACGATAGTTTTTTTCCGTTTGACGACTCGCTGATGATCCTTTGGGTTGAAAATATGTTCTTGAACTATCATCGACTATCATGCACCGTTTGATCAAGGCTTTGCACCCAACGTTAAATTCGCCTAGTTGGATTAAATGTTTTCTAGGGTAAAAACTGCCAATTTCTTTCAGCACATCAACTAAACTTGCTGTCATTTAAGGCATAAGAAAATACAGCTTAATTACTTATCCTTAACAAAGCTCTCGGCCCTATTCTTTTCACTGTTCATCGGTGAAGATTCAGAATGCGACTTTAGTTTTTCATGGCACAAATGAGTATTTGAATGAGACAAATTGCGCACTAATGGTCAAATAATGGGGCAAAGAAAGATCTTGAAAATATTTTTTTCTGAAAAATTCAAAGCAACAGAGGAAACATGTGACTTATTGTCAATAGTAATTTCACAACTTTGGATGTAGTATTTGAAACACAAACAGTAGTGTTTTATCAAGTTTTATCAGTGTTTATCGGTTGATCTACTTGATTTTTTCCAAAGGCGCGGTTAACTGAAAAGCGCCGAAGTAAATCTACCAATGTTGACTAGGATAAAAATTTTAAATAAAATTCCAGGTTTTTTTAGTAGTCTTTGTATAAAACGTTTGTCTCGACAGTCACGTTTTATCACGCAAAGAAGCCCTTGCACGTGACCAAATACGGCCGGCAAATTGAAGAACATATGTAAGTATGAATGAGTTTAATGAGATTTTAAAAGTGAACAACAAAACTTGCGAAAAACGCACGAACTAAGTTTAGAAACGCTTGAACAGGGTTCACTATCACGTCCTAAGTTACCGTAATATTTCAAACAATAAGTCTAACATATTTCGTCCAATTTAACCGTTTATTTACCACCATCAGATATGCATGCCTACTAAACACTACAAATGGACGGACTTTCAACTATCGTCGGCAAAGCAAGAGTAAATATTTAGATCCTCAATGTTTATATTAACCGAAACGTAGGGAAGTATCTACCAGCCGAAAACAATTCCACAAATCACTTCACCGGCAGAGGAAAGATCACTTGGCAGATGTAATGCGTTACAACAAAAGGATACTCAGTGTAGATTGTGAAGGTTTATGCTGCTGTCCTTGTAAAAAGCACTTTGTTTTCTTCAGTAGAAGAACGAGATTGTGATGACTTTCTGCACTTGATTGTAACAACTTTAACTGATTTCCATAACGAATGGCAAGCTTGACCCCAAGATACTGCTGGTCGGAAAGTTCAACGCCCTTGAGAATTGTTTCACTCCCTAAAAACAATCAAAGTACTGCGTCAGATGATTAGCAAAAGTTAAAAAGGGTAAAAGGTAAGAGCATGGACAAAAAGAGTTCTACGAAATACAGAATCATCAAACTACGCACAGCTTATTTTTCTTTTAATTTTGACTATATATATGATTAGGTTTTGTCTTTGTCGTTTGAAGGTCAGGGGCTCATAGTAGAAAAAGCTGATTGACTTCAACCATGATTAATTTTGTATTTAATGTGTTTGATCATCTGTTTAATTTTAGCCAATGGGGATAAGCGATTGAGAATTCGACTACGTTTTAAGAGGCGATTTCTGCTGCGATTTTTCTCATTCTGAACAATGCGATGCAGAAAATAACTTAAAGAGGCATTGGACCACATTAGCTTTGTACTTAAGGTAGAAGTCCACACTTGATCATTTATCTTTACTTTGATATGATTTATTTTAGATAATTTAGTAAAAAAACGTCTTTTTTTAACCTTTTTGTGAGGCGGCTGAAAACATTTGGCCGTAGCAACGGAAAACTTCACGGATGTTTTCCTTAGGTGTCAATTTTGCCGTTACTCATGTTACGTTAAAAAGAATATCTCAAAAAGTACTAAAGGGATTTCTTTGAAATTTTTACTGTAAAAGTCCATATTATTGATCTCCGTTATATGAACCTACAATAATGGAAATACGTTGGAGAGTGTCTGGTTAATGATGTTGTGATTATTTGAACACAATGCTTATTCCAAATATTATGAAAATATTGAATTTTTAAAAGTAAAACTAAAGGCTTTTTAGGTTCATGACATAGTTTGGGTCTTTTGTATTGGATTACTGTCCTTATTCTAATTTTCCTGCAATTAGTTTTTGATCGATCCTTTTTACCGTAAAGCCATTAAAATCACGGTTAGAGGCACGTAATTCCGTTACCATGGTAACTATGTGATTAAAAACTATATCTTGGTATATCATGTTGTACAAAAAAATTTGGGGCAGAAGCATTATTTCGACAAAAGTTAATTTTTTGTGAAATGCCATTTTAAGCCGCGCGATTCGATGGCGTGAGGAGGATAAAAATCGCAATAAACAATCAATCAGTCAACCGACCAACAAAATCAATTCATCGATCAATTAATCAACCAATCGACCAACGAACCAATCAAATATCAACCAGTCAGCCATCCAGTCGACCCCTAGGGTCAGTTAGCCATTAGGTGGGCAAGTTGTACCTGAGAAGTCGATAAGTGGGAATATGGCTTCTTCGGGGTCGTTTGATAGCACCTCCACAACTTGTTCTAATAGACTAATGGAAACTGCAATGAAAATAAAAATGAATGATTTATGGCAACAAAGAGAAATACATACAACAGCTACCACCAATATAGCCGTAACTGATGAGAAGCATGAATAATTTAAAAAGCGTCTTTCCGTTTGACGGTGCGCAGGGTTGTCATAAAGTCTCCATGTATTGTAAGTATGATTAACGAAATTAAAGACAATCTCCTTTACACTTTCCCAACAGTGGATTTACTGTACTATTTTACCCTGGACCACGACAGACGACTTTACTCGTCAAGGTAACAGCTAGAAGGGCTACAAAAAAAACGTCGATCGAATTTTGGCGCTCTGTTTTTTAATACCTTATCGCTTTCGATGTTTGAACGCCAGCTGTTCCGGCCATTCGAAGCCCACCCAACAACAGCGGTGAACAGTTCTAACGTTCACAACAAATTATATGAAAATATAGGCAGACTAACGGGAAATGAAAACATACACTCCAGGAGCCAGTTGTATAAAAAGGTGATTAAGTTTAATCATGATTAGTGTATAAAATCTGGTCTGATGTTTCTTCATTTGCCGAACTTCAACTGCACACTAACATTAGCAATGAACCATTATAACTAGATTTCAATTTTGTGTATGTGTATTTAATGCCTCCTTTCGGTTCCCTTCACGAGCAGAATACGTCTACACTGATAGTGCATCTATTACAAATGCCTTGAATACCTATAGAATTGG
Source organism: Nanipora kamurai (assembly GCA_036872915.1). Lineage (NCBI taxonomy): Eukaryota > Metazoa > Cnidaria > Anthozoa > Scleralcyonacea > Helioporidae > Nanipora > Nanipora kamurai. The sequence continues at coordinate 1,144,365 of JBAHVQ010000323.1, read as the reverse complement.
AATGTCGTAGAGCAAAACAGATTTTCGCCACATCATTTGCCGAATTGGTCCAGTATACCAGAATATATTCTCCATCACCAGCAAAAGTGCTATCCACATAAGCCGATGTTCTATGTTTCCTTTTTAATTCATCATGTAATTCATGATTCATAATTAAGTGTTTACACATTAAATAACAGTAGAAATGCTAATTTGACATGACTATTATGTTGCATTTAAAACTATTACAGTACACGCATATTACAGATAGAACGTTGAATGTATATATGTATATATACGAAGTTCTACAATTACACTAAAATATTCATATTAATTTATTAAATCAAAATTCGACCAACCAATACATAAATTTAACTCGAATCTAACTAATAAAAACAATATAAATGTCGTTAACAAAGTTTCTTCCTAAGTAAGTGAAGGTCCAAGTGTTGAATTAAACTTATCAATGGCGTAAGCAATTGGGCTTCCCATAAGGCGTTCCGTTTTTCCGTTGAAATTATAATATTTTCCAATGCTCGACCTCGTCTCCCTCTCGCTAACTTGTCCAATATTTTTTTGGAACTAGGTGATGTAAAGCCATGGTCAAACGATCTAACTTTGTTGGACAAATCAAAATGTTGGACCAACATAGGGTGAGGAACGGTCAAACAATGTTGCATCCAACACTATACAACAAAGTTGGATAATTTGATCATGCCTTAATTTATGCTGTGGATTTGGTACTCTATTAATAAGGTCCACCTACATATGATGCCGTCAGTCCTTTAAGGTTTTCAGCTTTGCTAAGTTTAAAACCCGAGCATAATCGCATTCTGGGTAAATTATTCTTTATGCACATTTCTTGACCCGCTCTACACCATTGCTTTGTTCTTTCGTTATGCCTCCATTCCAGACCTGAGCGCCATCTTCTAATATTGGTCTGATTAACCCAACAGAAATTCTTTTGGTATCTTCCGTAGTCGCACGATAGCTTTTTAGTTTTTTAAGTAGAAAAGAGCCGTTTAGCAGCCTTTTTAATTATATACTCAGTGTTGGTCTTCCATTTGTGGTCATCGTCGATCTACAAGTAGTTTGTATGAATTCACCTTTTCAACTACATTGTTGACGATTTTGAGTTGCGGAATTGTTTTATTCTTTCTAAAGTCAATTTGCATTTCCTTACACTTCTTCAGGTTTAACTACGAAATGTGTCGAGTAACATCGATAACCACGGAGGCAACATCTTTCTGAGCCCATCTCGGTTGCTCAACTGTCGGACCGGAAACTTTAGGCGGGAAAACGGCTGACTAAATCTTTAATTAAAAGTAAGGAGAAGAAATAGATATCTACTTTGAAGGAATCCATAGAAGAAAATGTACTGGAACATTAGTGGTGTTTTTTTAAAGCTGTTTGTATAAAACAAAACCAAAGCTGTCATTTTCCTCTTCTTTCTATAAATCGCCATGCTGAGGTGGGATCAGGTGGATAGATTTGCAGTCACAAGAAAAGCCGCTGACGTGTCGCAGACTCTTTATGACTGGAATAGTTGGCGATGAAGGTTTAAGAACACGCAAATCCAGCGCCCCACAACGCAATCTTCCCCACATAGATCAAGTAAATTTCAGAGAATGTAGAAAGCGGCGAAACTTCACGTACGTACGGTAATTAAGAAAATACGTATTAGAATGCACATATTGTATTGTAATAGATATCGCTTTAAAATACTTGAAATAATCCTATTTTTTAAAAACAAACAGAAATTACAACCAAAACGATCCCCATAAGTCTTTGTTTACCGTTACGCTCATGAATAACGAACGGACGTTTCAGAAACATAAGTGGGTTTTTTTGGTTCACACAAACAAATAATTTAAGGACAGTCTTGTAGCCAGTCACATAAGTTTTCAATCATCTATAGTTTTAGTACATTGGAATAACAGGTGAAGTGCTGCGACGTTTCGCGCGAAATGTACCCTGAAGGTCTACATGCAGTAACCTTAAGTCTAACAAGGTATGGCAAATGCTGCTTCACCTTCATCCTTTAACTTTGACTGCGATAATTCCATTGTATGAATGAAGACATCACGGAAATTTTCCATCCACTCCAAGCTAAAGTAAAGAATTTTGTTTGGATATGTAAATTCTGTCGTCCATCTTTTATTACCAGAGGTACAACTGTGAAGAATGTATAGTGTTGTTTTCATCCAAGAAAGGGCTTCCGTCAGGATTTTTCCAACAAGGAGATTAGCTAGTAGGGGCGTACTAAGGTCAGAACAAGTTACAGAATCCGACTCAATGTCAATGTTCGCCTAAAGGCTGGTTTTTACGATCTACGGACCAGAGTCGTAAGCTCGACCGAATCGGAGCCACAAGAATTATCGAGTTTCCATGTTCTTCTGATTCCGCTGGTGACTCGCTCGCTTACGATATTGTGAAAACTAAATTATCGGAGTCGCAAGCAGAAGCGGAAGAATAAACCTATTACAATGCTGACAAAGAGCATTGTGATTGGTTTCTTCTTCCACTTCTGATTACGATTCCCTAAATTTGGCTGTCACCAGATCGTAAGCGACTGGATCATTAGTGTAATAGTAAAACTCTGGTTACGATGGATTATAACACTCTCTGCTTCTGATTACGACTCTATCGCTAGTAAAAACCAGCCTTGAGAATCAAATTCAGTCAAACGATCTCAATTCAGTCTGCATGAGTGAAGTTGTATGATTCCCATTTCGTGTGTCACGTTGCACAGCCGTAATTTCATCTAGCTCTAAAACTTATATTTTTTTTGTAAAATGGGGAGGAATTTTTTGAAAAATATATATATTCTAAATCAGTACAAATGTTGACAACTGAACAAGTTCTACAAAATCAAACTGGTTAAAAAAATTAACTGGCTTAAACAACATTGAGCAGACTAGAAATACATCAAACTGATTCAATAAATTAAAATGATTGAAAGAAATGAACTGTAAGTTAAAAGTTGAACCACAACATATATAGCTCTAGAGTTATTCGATTAACTCACTCGAATCTTCCATCTTCATTGTCATTAGATACATCCACGCAAGTGCAAAGTGATTCCGTTAGTCAGGCCCCCCACCAACATTCTGCAAAGGGGAGTAATACGGAGCCCAGTGGAGCGAGAATGAGGGCCTGGCGAAAATTTTAAAATGTAGGCCCTCTGAAATGCCATTTCCTGCACTTTTTGTCGGGAGATCTTTTTGTGTTGACACATATATTGTATGTGTGGAAAGGAATCTTTTTCATGTTAAATACATATGTCAGCATAAAAAAGGGAAGGTTCAACTGAACACCCTGAACCCCTCTCTTGGACGGGCCGGTCAATTATCTCTGTGATATACATGATTTTTCAAGGATTTATAATCGAGTAAGATGTCACAGCTGTGTCATTTACAAATCTCAATGTTTCAAGAGTGGAATGAGATATGGAAGAGCTGTAAATGCCACTCTTCATAACTTAAAAAATTCTTTCAAGCAAAAGTATTTCCTTCAAGCTTAGTTTACGTTTGATAGGTATTACAACCAATCTACTAAGCGTTCACCTTTCATAGTGCCAACAGACTTTTTGCGTTTCAAAGATTTTTTTATGTTTAGGATAACGTTTGCATATTGCTTCTCCAGGATGGCAATTCAAATCTTTCACAGACGTTTACGTGTGAAACTCCACTTTCGACAAGCCAGAAAATGTAGCTCCACTCTACGTTATGTTTCTCGTTACTGTTTAGTAAACTAGATTTTATCCCGGATCTCATTTGCATTTCAAACATTGAACAAGTTTGTACATTAAACAACAGTCATATTTGAAAACTTGACTTATTGTTACCTTAAATAGTACCGGTTTCAGACAGTTACCTGCGGTGTTCTGTACTTTCAAGAAGTTCACTTAAGTTCGTGTCTAATTAAAAAGAGAAAATGACAATAAAATAAATTTAATAGCATTTTCTCTCGTCACTAAGGCCCAGCCTCCCAATCAAACACCAAACTATACCACAACTTTCCCACCAAACTATTACCCATTTACTATTATTAGTACTGAAAAGTTTTTCGAAACAGAAGTTAAGCTTTGACTGGTGAAAGGAAACTTGCTATTTTGTCATTGTCTACAGCTAGTATATGAGCACTGGGCCAAGCAACAAAGGAGCAAATCACATAGCAGAATGGTTTATGCAATGTAACAGTACATATTTTCGTTAATACTTTAGACTGAAAAATCTAGCTTGATTTATTAGTTTCATATATCTCAATTACAAAAGGAATAAGAATATACATGAAGAAAAATGGAAAAATGTGGATATCTACCATAACAAATTGTGTCTTTCAGCATTGGATCTGTCGAAAGATAACTTTTTGACGGAGGCGGATAAGAAGAAAACATCGGAAAAGAATGGGCTTCGTGAGAATCCTGAAAGATTAGCAACAGATTTTAAGAGCAATTTTAATAAACTGTTCAATAACATAAACAACAATATTTCCAAAGAAATTATAACCAGTTCTTACCACTCACTCATATAATGAATAGATAATTACCATATTTACCCAAAAAACTACTACGGCACTTATTCGATTTTAAGACATTTTTCTACGGCGCTTATTCGAGAACAGTTCTTCTATGAGGGCGGCGCTTATTTGAGGCCGGAACTTATCGAATCTCATTATAAAACAACACTCCTCTTTAACTGATTAACTCCTTCCTGTCCGTATAGGTCCTCAGTAACCTATGAAGACTGTAGTATTTAACTCTGGCTAACGCCTGACGATTTTACTCGTCAAGAGGAAAGTCCTCGGACAGGGAAACAGTAAAGTCTGGCGAAATTGAAAAACGGTTCAAGGCTTTTTGCTAAATCTTTGTCACAGCGCGTTGCGCCACCACTTTTCGGACTCGGATTTTTACTTAGATTTCCAAAAAGTTAAGTGCGACTCGAAATTCGAAAAGGAAGTAGGTAAAAATGGCAGAAGTTTCCATAGTACACTGAAGTCCGATATTTGGGGCGTCGAACCGAATACAGTTAAAACATAACTGCCTTTTTCTCAAAACGATAACAACAGAAACAACACCATCACTTCGAATAACTGCCGCTCTATAGTCTTAATGCTTAGAAGAACTGCCGTGTTGTTCAGGGGAGAGGCGCTTATTTCAGGAACGTTTCCGCGGGAAGCGCTTATTCGATTATATACGGCACTAAGGTAAACGGCTTTATTGAATACATAAAAGTAGAGTGCTGTGTGGATAACCAACAGCGTTGGAAAACTGCCAGGACTTAAGTGTAAAGAAACTGACGTTTTGAGCGAAGAAGACTCCGACGAAGGGCCTTCACTCGAAACGTCAGTTTTTCTCCACTTAAATTCCGGCAGTTTCACAACCCGTTTGGTTATTTATTTAATATATTTTGGATTGCAGCTAGTGGAAAAATGTAGCCCCTTAGCTGGCTAACTGCTCCTCATCAAATCCATCATTTTCTCTCTGCATTAAGTCAACGATTTTAGACCCCTCTTTCCACTGTCCTTTGAAAAAAAAATAATTGATCAGATTTTGGTATACTTGACCTATCTATAATGGCACCTAACAGTGTTTCAAAAGATTATTAATTATATGCAATCTTACCATTAAATATAGCAAAGCTATTGCTTCATTTAGTTATTCGTATAAAGTATCAAAACCACCGGAAGCGATCTAAATTTATTTGCTTTCCAACCGGCGGTAAGCTGGCTGTGTTTTGCAAAGTTTTCAAACGTCTTGCTTGACGTCTTTATCGTTTTAGCGTGCATTAATATCGTTATCAAGTGTTGTGGTTTGTCTTGGGTTTATTAGACAGATTCCTTCCATTGATCTACTATGATTATAGTTGAAATCAGCGATTTACGTTTGATTAGGTTTTTGACCCACGTCGCTGAGAAATACGAGTATGATTGTTTTTGTCAACAGGTAAATTGTCATGGGTAATTCTAAGGTTCGTAAAAAGTTGCTGGATGCAATATTTAAATAATGCAGCCAGCTCTCCATAATATTAAAAACGTTGCACCTTGCCATTTTACTACGTTTAGTTACTCCCAGTAATTTCTCTGCTAACAAAAAGATCGACCCCGACTTTCAAAGAGACTGGGATTAAATTCCTTTTCGAGTTGAAATGGTTGATTAAATGCAGAGAGACAACAACGGGATTTGGTTAGGATCAGTAATTTCTATACTTTTATCTTCTATTCACAAAAACGTAAGTGTTACGCAGTCCTTATTTAGAGACCTTCCATTATATTTGTAATTTTGTTTAGCTAACGTTGAGTTTCCTGTTATCCTACTTAGGCGGCAAACACCAGATCTAATGAAAACTCGCGAACGACTGAGATTACTTTTAATTGCCGTGTGGTTCAGAACAGTGACGTACAGAGTGTACTGCAGTGACGTGCAGTGCAGTGCAGAGTGATGTGGTGCGGTGTAATTCTAGGGTAGTGTAGTATAGCGTACCTTGCTTGGCGTGGCTTGGCTAGGTGGCGGGTCAGGTGTAGTGTAGCGGAGTGCAGCGTAGTATAGCGTACCATGGGTGGCATGGCGCGGTATGGGGACCGGGTGTGGTGTGGTGCTGTGTATAGTGTAGTGTAGGGTAGCGTAGTATAGCGTATCTTGGGTGACGTGGCATGGTATGGTGACTGGTGTGGTGTGGTGCTAAGTATAGGGTAGTGTAGGGTAGGGTAGGGTACCTAAGCGCAGCGTGGTGTAGTGTGGTGCTGTGTATAATGTAGGGTAGGGTAGTGTCGTGTAGCGTGTGGTGTAGTGAGGTGTCATAAAGTGCTCACTTCACCTAACTTGTGTTTCTTTACTTCAGTATGTTCAGCTGATCGGTTGCATTATGCAGAAGTATTAATCGAACCGCAATGAATTCGTGTTGCCTGTTCGTATGGGACAAAACATATTCCGAATATAATCATCTTGTAAAGCTCAAGATATGAGCCAAAAAACAAGAGAGAATGTTTAAATAGTAATATTTCGAATTTATTACAAATTCATCATCAGACCAAGTGACAAATTCATCATCAGACCACTTGGTCTGATGATGAATTTGTAATAAATTCGAAATATTACTATTTAAACATTCTCTCTTGTTTTTTGGCTCATATCTTGAGTTTTACAAGATGATTATATTCGGAATATGTTTTGTGTTATACTTTTTCAAATTATCGGCTGGCTATGGTTTCTGTTCGTATGGTGCATCAGCATTACAATTTATCCTATTACACCAAATTCTATTGTGTTGTATTTTTAGCAGAAACTCATTTAATGAAGTTTTAATTCAGCAAAACTTTACGGTCTGAAACTTGGTCATCTTCCTAAAAGGTATTGCAAAAAGGAATACAGTAATTACTTTTGATAATGTTCTTGGAGGAAGATTTCTTTCAGATGGTCCACCGACAAAGTACGTCCGCACAAGGATATGGTTACGTTCCATTGAGCAGGCATCTATTAGAAACTCGGAACTGCAGGAAAACATAAAGACAAAAAAAAAGTAGTTATGTTATTTTTATACAATGTGTTTATATCCAATAAACGATCAACGTTGAAACCATAAAAGGATCATATGGTCCGTAAACCGCTTTACAATGGAGATAAAATAAAAACAACTTTTCAAATGTCACTGAAACTGTTTTATATCACTGAAAAGACTCCCTAGAATTTAGCTGAAATCGTTTGAGTGGTACAATTCCTCAAGGCGATACTATGGTTTTAATTTAATGTTTTAGAAGTTGTGTGACTAGATAATCAACATGGGAAATTTCAAACAAATATCTTAAACGTGAATTGATGGTTTGTAAAAAAATTTAAAAGCGTAGGTGATTATAGAATTAAGAAGTTTGTCGAGCTTAGCACACTTGGAGTAGTTTCTAAATCACAAGTATGATCTTTCTGAGACTCATACAGTAGAACCTCTATTTTGGGACACCTACATTTGCTGGACACAAACGTTTGTCCCCGAAATTTCACTATATAATCTTTGTATCTGTTACTTCTAATAAAGGGGCACCTCTATTAAGGGGACGGGGATACTTTTTGAGGGTACAGAATGATATTTGAACCTCCATTATGGGGACAATTAATCTGTTCATGTGTGTTCTAATAAGCATTCCTGTTACTTGACCGACCACAAAACTGGATTGATAAGATTGTTGTACTCAAGTCTCAAGTGATGACAGCTTTAAAAGCTTGAGCTTTTACGGAATACTAATTACTGTCAGCTGTATCTAAGCAGCAACAAAGATAACCGTTTTGACATTGTGAGATCAGTTAGACATTTTATGTGACATTGATTGATTCACTGAAACATATCGAATGAAAACCCGTTACGTTTCCAAAGGAAACATTTAAATACAATAAAACATGGGCAAATAAAACATGTTTTCATCAGCAGTGTTCCTGCTTATAGATGCAACCGAAGGTAATGAATGATACATAATACACAAGGCAAGGCACACTTTAAACAGTCCAAGTTTGCTGTTGCACTTATAAATCATGCATTATATATTTGTATAAAAAGATGGCTGCATTCCAAGTCACGGAAACAGACATTTTGGCTTAAGTAGTTAATCACTTACAACACTGGCCCGACGTCCATTCAAGGTACACCTCCATTAAGGGGACACTTCACCTTGTCCAGATGATGTCCCCTTAATGGAGGTTTCACTGTAGAACCAATGCTCTTTCAGGAGTTATATACGCTAAGGTGTTTTGAAACATCAAGGTTACCATAGCAATGTGTGGAAAATTTTTATTGGCAACAATTTTTTGATGCCAAAATTATTTTCTGCTCATTACATTATGTTTATTGTAGACATTGGCAATAAACGACAACTCTTTTTATTTTAAAAGCAAACATGTTTCAGCATACCTATGCCATCTTCAGTGCGAAGTAACTAAAGTATTTACATACAAGATAATATATAGTGTTACATGATACTTGATACAATTATGTTTATTGTACTCAGAAATATTTGTTTGAAAATGTTTAGGGTCTGAAAAGCAATCTTAAAAAAACATTACGCCAAGATCCACATTAATTGGCATACGTTAATTTATATATTAATTATAAATTTACACGTCATATATCTACCATCTCCGTAATTTAACTCTTTCCCTACCAAGAATGTACTCAACTATTATTCTGGTCGACGCCGGACGTACAGTTTTATCAGTCAAGGGGAAAACCCCTCGTACGGAAAGGGTTGCATTAGTTATAAAATTGTCTGCAGTCAGCCGTAGAACACTAATCTGGCGGACATTATTGCAGACAAATTCGACATAGAACCCATCGTTGCAAGTTTTTAGAGTAACGAAGCATTTCAATTGCAATAAAACCATTTATGATCAGGATATTATCGAGTAAATGTCCTTATGAGCTGAGGGAAGATTTGTGAAGGGAGTTCTACAAATCTTTGTGAGGTTCCAGAACACATTTGTTGACAACCTTTCCTCGGATTCATTGCTTTACCTATAATAGCTGCTGTCATCGAAGATACCGTAGGCATTTAAGGACCAACATGCATGAAGCGTTTGATATCCGCCAAAGTGGTGAACTGTAGTGAGAGCGCACGATCTGATAAAAAATCATCATCAGGCCAAGTAATGATGATTTTGTAACAAAATTGAAATATTACCGTTTGAATTTTGTTTCGTCTTATATAATTCGAATCTTGAGTTTACAAGATAACATTTTTCGAAATATGTTTTCTCTTTTACATGTTGTGCTCAGTTCATTCATTTATGTTCCTACAATGAGGCAACATAAACCAATTTCTACTCAAAACAGGACAATTTTGTCAAATGAATATTTTGGCATTGACACTCAGTAAAATGAAATGATGTTCTATTCGGTATTATATTATATTATATTATATTATATTATATTATATTACTATAATCATATAATATCAATATCATTTCATGTTACTGAGTGTCAATGCCAAAATATCCCTTGAATATACCCTTCGCTTCACCGGCAATCCCACCGACATATGTACAGAATTCGTGACAACTCTCTCAGCAACGGCTTTCGTAGCTCAGTTAACAGAGCTCTGCACAACATTCGCAGGGTCGTGGATTCAATTCCCAGCCAGAGGCTCCAGAGTTGCGATTTTCCGCCACTGGTCCCGGCTGGATCTCAGAATATATCATTCTGACACTTGATAATTTCCTTCACCAAATATAATACTAATTTTGTCAAAATTGGATAAGGCTAAAAAAAATTAACAGAAATCATATTCTGATGAGGAAAATGGGGTCTTAGGTTCCCACCCCGAAAAACAATGCCTCCATAATCAAGGCTTTACTTTTAATAAAATTTTGCCTTTGTATAAATGAATCCTTAATTTTGCTTTAATCTTATTCATGATGAAAAATGTCAAAAATTGCCTCAAAACGAAAAACAGTCTCACGCTAGCCCTTTCATGTGCACATGGGCCAGGAGCCTTCCCTACGACAAGTAAAATAGTCTGGCGTTAGACAGAGTAAAATGATAAGTTGTGACACAACAACAACATGCATGAAAGGGTTAAGTTTGATCAATTATTATTAAACAAAAATAGGGCCGTTTATACGCGAGAAAATAAGCCGCAGCTAGTATAAAAGGCTAAAATAAGCCGCGAATACTCGTATAAATAGTCTTCAGTGAAGTTGTTCACGACTAAAATAAACCGCGGCTAAATTAAATCGCGAAAACGCTCGTATAAACACAATGTTTGCGGCTTATTTTAGCTTAGACTTATATTAGCCGCGGCTTACTTTCTCAGGTATAAACGGCCCTAATGTCTCTTAATATAACTCAAACCATCGGTCATCCGCAGAACGTCTGTCGTCAGGAATATGTCATCTCATCCATTTTACTACGAGTGGAAAGACCTACCTGTCATGCAACATGCTCCTGGCCTGAAGTTGTAGGAGAACTTCTTGTACTTTATATTGTGTTTGTAGAAGTAGGAAAGTGTCCAGTGATGTGCACATCACATTAAGCAGCCTAAATTAAAAACCAGACACACATAGGGAGAAAACAGCTATATTAGATCTTTAAATATGTAGGAAAGAACAGCTATATTAGATCTCTAAAGCGGTTTTCCGATGAAAAATCTGCCTACCATCTCATGAATAATTAATAAGAGCAGCAAGCAATCAAAAAGGAACATTCAAGTCATACGTATACGTTTGTAAATCTCAGTAAAGATCAGCTGGACATAACTAATCTCCATCAAAGTTAAGAATACTAATAAGCTTCATTTCAGTGCTCACTTGATAAGTAAGTTAAAATATTCGCGTTCGATCTTTACGGGCATTTACAACGGCTCGCTATTGTAAATGCCCATAAAGATCGGCCGCTTATATTTTAACTATTACTTAACGATATCACCATCGTAAAGCAACCGTGCAAAGTTACAATTCGAAATCCTTGGAATCGAAGGTTAGATTGAATGTCGCCATTAAAGTGCCAAAAAATAGTGAGAATAATTTACTCCTCGGTCTTCCCCTGACGAGTAAAATCGTCTCGCGTAAGCCAGAGTAAAATACTGAAATCTGCATCGGCCCCTGAGGACCGATTCCGGCAACAAGGAGTTACATCCGACCTTTGGCGTCATAGTTCCCGCAACAACAAATCAAAGCCTAGCTCACCAAGATCATGATGTCAAAAGTGCATTCAACTCGTCTTTTTAAGATAGTCTAATGGTGGTTAATCAAATGAGACTTATGAAATGACATCAAACGTTTATCTTAACAAACTTCGAGATCAAACTTCTTACAATTTCTAACTGCCATGATACCTTTAACATTAATGGCAAGAGGATTTTAGAGCCACTTAAAAAAATAGCGTGCTTTTCGTCAAAACAATTAGGATTTGGCTTTTCGTTGTAATAACGGCAGTAATGGATTAATGTACGACAGGCTGAAAGATCAAAAATTCATTGGCCCTTATTTATTGAGTCGGTTTTCGCTGTTATTCGTGGGGATGTATCTCCAATAACCCTACAGAAAACTGATAATTGGGTTTTTATATTGCTCATTACTAATTCACAGGTTTGTATCTGCAGAAAAACCCAGCCTTTCATACTTACACATAGGGTGAGTTTGTAATGAGCAACATAATCACCCAATCCAAATTCATCGGGGCCTTGCTACATCTATATTGCTTAAAGCTTCCATTCTCGGTATTTAAGTCGTCCAAATTGGGATTCCTGAGCATTCAGATCCCTTAAATCGTCGTAACAAAAGAGTTGTTGGCAGGGCAGTTGGTGACCTTGCAGTTGATAAAATGATTATGACAAGGAAGTAAAACTTTAGTTGTCATCACACAGGAGTGCTTTAAAAGTGCTTTCGAATGTTTGCAGAGGCATTTTGAAATCAATACTAATTAGAACTTTGTTGTTATGGTAGATTTATATGCTGCTGCAGACCTAATATGGACCACAGTTTACATATTGTTTCAATATACAACGGTCTGATATTTACGTATTCATCGTCTGTCTATCCAGTTTAAGTTTATGATACAAATTTGCTCGCACCTCAGCCCAAACAAATGCGACTCTTCAAAGTTTAGCAGCATCTGTACTTTATGTTCAGAATCAGTTAGCACTAGTCTTTCGATAATTTCCTGAAAGATTAAGATCAAAGCAAATTTAAAAGATTTTCGCTGGACATCCCATTATACGAAGACCCAGAATGCAGGTTAGGTATGTAAACCAGTAAATTCTAAAAAGATTGGAACGATAAGTTCAGATTGAATTTTGAAGCCAAGCGTGGGCACTGACATGCAGGTATGCCCCTGTCCCTTTTACGAAAACTGTACCACAAAAAGTTTTAAAAAGTCAAAGATTTTATCAATTTACGTCAAGCTTCGTTTTCCTAAGACAGTTTGCCATAGCTCTTATCAAAAAGAAGCAAGTGGTTGTTCCCTTACATATCCTTCAGAAACAGCCGTTGGTAAAATATAAAGTTATTAAACGAAAAAGTTCGAAAAGGTTCGGTCGAAGAAACGGCACAGAAACGCCTGCTCTTTTTTGTTTTCCTGATGTGCTAAGTTTTTTTTTAACAAATCATATTGAAAGATCAGGACGAAAGCTTCGTTTATCTTACACTTGATTTAGTTTTTATAATTCAGGGATGTTGGCATTGCCGTAAAACTGAAATTTTACAAACTAAAAGAGATAAAGAACGCAGGTTGATTTTGTTTTCTCTCTGACTGTTCAGTGACACAGTCTGAAATGAGTTACATTGAAATTAAAAATGAATATAAGTGCCCAGCAAGCGATTTTAAAAGAAGACATAATAAAAAAAATAACATTTATTTGCTGACGTTCTAATCCTTATTATATCTTTTCTTTAAAATCGCTTGCTGGGCAATTATATTCATTTTTAAATTACGCTTTCCGCCTGGTGTATCTATCGCTACTTACATTACTTACATATCGCTACTTACTTATTTTACATTAAAATTAATTTACATTGTTTACAGGTTCACTCACTTGTTGTGAGCTAAAAAGCTGTAGCTGATTCACTTTTTGCAGAGAGATTTTTAACCAAATGAATTATTGTCATGACACAGGAGTCCACATGCAAATTTTACAATTATCACAAGTATTTTACTCCCCAAAGTCTTCAATAGAACACTGTTAAGGTGGCTCCGCCGCAATAATTTCGAATAGAATCAGTTTACGACTCATCTAAAAACTTGAACTGGCTTCGACAAGCAGTACCGTAACATAAATTTTGATCGAGATTTTCCTGTACAGACGATTCGTTACTTGGTGGAAAATGTCTCCTCGTTAACAGGCAACGACAGAAAACATTTTGGTGTACTGATCAATACAGATTCTCGAATATGTAAGCCAACACGGTCAAGAATAATTTTTCTTTGGCAAACAGAAAACAAGAGAAAAAAACACAATATTTGTCTCCGAGGCTGAACAAAGCCAACGGTTTACTTCGCACCCCTCCCTTCTTCAGTTTATTTGATTAGAAAAACGTAGACACACTGTTAATTCTTGGGAGTTATTATAACTCCCAAGAAAAGGTCAGCAAAAAAAAATCAGCAAAAAAGGTTCAAAACAAGCCCATTTTTCAATCCTTTAAAGTTTTGCATGGTGATAATTGCTATACTATGTATGGTTTGTGGAACACCACTTTTTATTTTAATTAAAATAATATTAAAATTAAAATAAAACGTGGTGTTCCACAAACTATACATAGTAAGCTGATTTTTGGAGATAAATATCACTCTACTTTTGGAGTTCAAAGTACTACTCAATTTTTGGAGTTAAAATTAACTACATAACTAGAGTGAAAAATCAGTTGATGCGATTTGATTGCTGCAGACACGGTCACTCATTCAAATTTGACCCCACTCAAATTGGGTTTAACTAACCTTGCACTGCATATCCAGTCTGACGACTAACCTACCAAGCCAAGTATCGTTTTGTTCCAGTTATTGTACAATTTACAATATATTATTAATTTTCCAAATGCAAAGTTACTGTGTATGATCTAAATTTATCTATATTTATTTTATTTTTGAACGAAATATCTTAAATGTGAAAACAAAACAATTCCTTTTCATAATGGCTATTAGCAGTTTTACCTATTCAAGGCTGAAAATAAGCATTTATTGAATCATCATCGAAAACGTACGACAATTCACTAATTTCTTGTTAAAATTATCGGGTAGGTTTGAACTAATGAGTAACGAGGTGCGCAATCACTTAATTTGTAGACTTTAAGAACACTTGCGAACTTGTAATATATATATATATCAACAAGTTCGTCATAGAAAGAGCTATGGTTTGAGGTAAGTATGGACATTATCTAATAAGTAGCTCCAAAGTTACATTCGGAAATGAGGAGGTCACATTTTTAAAACTTCGAAAAACGTGGTAATGAATAAACACCTGATCTCCTTGGCTTTTTCGAAATCTTCCCGATCAGTTGCTTTGTCATGTTATACACCGAAATACACAGAGTTGAATAGGCTTAAATATTAGATATTTCCCATCCAATTGAGGAGCGTATGCTATGGGTGGAAGCTATCAACATTAAAGTCTGCAACTAAATGTTCAATGAGGAAATGGAACGATTCTCCAAGTCTCCCTAACCTGACTCGAAGAACGTTTCCTTACGAAATATTGAAAACATCTACTTAAAAAGCCACATGCGCGTAGTAGAAGAATACATCTACATCATACGTAAAATATTTTTTAATCAACTGAAAGCAAAGTCATATACTGTCCCGTCGTTTTTATACTTTATCTTTTACTGTTTACTATAATTCTAGTCTCTTTACCCAATAACTCCAAATACGGAGTAAGATGAAATTAACCCCATTGCGGGAGTAAAATAACAAAATTAACCCGTCAGTAGGAGTTATATTAACTCTCTTAACCAATAACTCCAAATACAGGAGTCAATATGTTTTGATTTTATTGTATTGTAAACCCAGAAGTAGAGTAAGACTAACTCCACTTTTAGTATAACTCCACCAAAATGGGGGGCAGAACGGGAGTAAATTTAACTCCTTGAAAATAATAGTGCAGCCGGGACCAAGGTCTTTTCGCAGCGGGAGACTAGCGGAAGCGGAGATAAGACTCTGGGTACGGTTGGGGGCCGTTAAGCTTCACTGGCGATTTTAAATCCTTTATCATACTCGTGACCATTGATTAATCCTTACCTATTATGGTTTGATGGACAATAGTTGTGTTAAAAAAATCGCTTCTTTTACAACATTGTAGCCGTGAATAAAAATCTCCGTGAAGCCATAGTATATTACATAAATCAGTTAGACAGCTTTTCGATATATAAAGGGTGAAAATGACCTTGAAGTCATGTGTCATATTGTGTCATAAGCGTAACACCAAATAAAATATCTTAGAACAATGACTCAGAACAATGTGAGATAGAAAAACTGCAAAATGTGTTCCTTTATCATTTCAAGAAGTCTTTTAAACGAGACAAACTTAATTTTCGGTTCACGGATACTTAAATCGTTATATGTTTCCCGAGACTTTCTCCTCGATATTGACGTGCTGTTCCCCCAAAACCAGCCCTTTACCTCAGTCTTACACAAAGTGACCTATCATCGCAAATGACTGAAAGTGGCGTCGCTGTAATTATGCATGCCAGTTGATCATAAACACGTACAATTCATTATACTGGATTGACGTACCACAATAGTAGTTGGGTAGGAATATCTGTTTCTGCTTGTTGAAACATTGTCCTCTCGCAGTACTGGTGAAATATTTGACAGTGGTTGGTTAACCATAAGTTCATAAACTGCTGGAAATGCTGACAGGATGTTCAGAAGATTTAGTAAAACCTAAAAAAACATTCAGAAAGCAAGTATCCCAGCAAAAAATATCATTAGTGACAAACTGGGATATGTACTGTAGTGTAAAAAGAAAAGAGAAAAACACTCGAAATGTTAGGATTTTTCTATTTCCAAGTTCAGCAGTTTTTTCTATTTTTGATCATTTATAATCCAGTGGTTTTTACAGTACATCAAAGTCTGACCGAACAGAATTTGAGTAAAAATATTCAACTGCGAACACAGACATATTTTACCTATCATTCATTCATTCATTCATTCATTC
>JBAHVQ010000323.1:1079546-1098918 GCA_036872915.1 Nanipora kamurai | reverse complement strand
GTTGACTAATTGTAGTGCATTCGTAGTGTACATATATATATATATATATATATATATATATATATATATATATGTTAGATGTGCACGACTTTTAATTAATAGGGGAAAATGTTGGTTTGCAGCTAGCAATTCATAAAAAAATGTTTGAGAGTCCTATGGGGATCCTTGGGTTCTGTTAGAACATCCCTCATTGTATAACACTGAGTTAGTTAGTGCTAGATGTATAAAGGTCTCCAGAAAACTATCGTAATATTTGGTGAATCTGTGACTTCATTGCGGACCTACGACTGCATAAAATCTACTCGCAAATTTACATAATTACACCAGATTCATAAAAAACGTTAGAAAACTTTCATTAAAATTCCAATTTTATGTACTAAAACATTAACGGATAAATTTTTTGACCATAATATCACCGTCAGATCGAAGGTCCACATTCATTCAGCTCAATATTAACAAATATATTTTCTGAATCCCTAACAAAATTTATTGAAATGAAAGTCTTTTAAACGATTAAATTTTAACTGATCATAATACCGAAATATCGTAAACTTATAATGAAACTTTTAATGTTCTTGACTTACAGGACAGTGTTCAAAAGGATAATGAAAGGTAAACATCTCAGAAAAATTTTTAGTTTTGCAACCTGCTGGTGTTTTGACCATGGTAATGATATGAGCTAGTGACAAAATATAAGGCAGTATCTAACGACATGCTGATTTTAATTTTCCTGAATTAAGAATAAAACATTCTATATCTGAAATAATGAAATAATGAAGCCCTCGAATCATTTCTTAACTGAATCCGGAAATCCTAGTTGGATTTTCATTTTTCACTGCCCCGGTCCCAATCCTTCTGACGACAAATCTCCCACCGCAAGCAATAGTAACCAAGACTAGGTAGCCCCCGCTTGCACAGACAAGTCGCTTGACTTCCATCCTCTTAATTGTGTAGGGAAGGTTTCATATAATCGTAACGATTGTGCAACTGTCGCACGATAAAAGATTTTTTGATCTCACGATAGTCATATAGTTTTGTTTTCATATAATCCTAATAATCGTCGATGTTCACACACAGAAATACGATCGCACGATGGTCCTGTGACTGTCTTGTTGTAATCGTAGCTGTTGTCAAATTAGACCTCGAGTCTACTTCCACGACACAAGTTCCACGATACAAGTTGCGTTAACCCCTAAATCTCATTCAATAGTAAATTGTGCACTCAAACAACAAGAAACATAAAGAGATGTTTTAATGTAGTTCATGAAAAGTTTTAGCAGAAATAATGAAGGTCCACTGGGATAGAAAGGAAATTCCCTTTTTTATGGCCACCGTGATGGAAGACAAATCGTGTCAATGTGTGTATTATACTATGGAGTAGAATAGCAGTTCTGGTACACATGTACAGTACATCAGTGTCTGTATACTTAAATTCTTTCTGATGTTTTTCTGAAAGACGACACAAAGAAAGACAGGAAGCAGAATACGAATACAGCAGTAGATTGAAATTGAAGGAGAAACTAGAGGTAAAACCAACGATTTATTTCAAACGTTAAAATCGTCAACTGACTGAGGACTATATTTCATAAAATGCGTTCAAACAAATCACCTAAACTGAGTAAGATAGTTTCAGGGTAATCATAGCCAATTATAGCTGTAGGTATCAGAAAAATGGTGGCCAAGTAAGGTACCTGTGATTTGTTGGATGTTGGGCAGTTGCGGCTTAATCTACCAGCCGCAGGTAACGATTGATTTCAGAATTCTTTGAAAAAAGTGCTGGTGGGAAGGACTAATTAGAGATCCTAATTTGGCGATGTAGCTAAAAGATATCCATGAGGGTTATTGCGAACGGTCCATGCGACTCCATTAACGTTTGCACGACTTTAAAATTTAATCTGGCAGTTTGTTTTTACCTAGCGCGTGAGCAAAAATATGTACAACTTATTAAGAAAAAAATCTTGTCCCCGGGTCTTTCAACCCCTGGGCCCGGTTGTTCAAAGGACGATTACTGCTAATCCTGGGTTAAAATTTAATCGGCTCTTTTGTTTGGGATGTTCTGCTTAGTAATTTTAGTTGAAACCTTCCCGAAGAAAACCTTTCTATATTGGAATGATATCTAAACAGAAAACTTTAAATATCCTTTTCCTTCTTCGGGAGTATTTCTTCCACAAAATTTTCACAAATCCTGGATTAACTTAATCGCCCTTCGAACAACCGGACCCAGTATAAAGCAACTGACTACCCTAGCTCGTGCCTAAGTCATTTTTATTTTAGCACAAAAGCTTCTGGGCAAAGGAAACTCCAGTCGTTCGTGTGAAGGTGAAATCTCGTGTAGATGGGCTTGCGCTTCGACGATGCGAGTGCAAAAGGAAGTTTTGTGGAAACAGTGATGGTGATGTCTTGGCACAGCGAACAGGTTCATGAAGGTTCAGACACAAGCCCAGGACAAAGTGACTGAAGATTAATTATAAACCAATGACCCTTCTATTTTTATGATCCGTGTTACTAACTTCTCTTGACCCTTACCTTCTCGACAGGAATGTAAGGGTTTAAAACCCAGACTAAGATCTTTGTGGGTGAAGATTTACCAATACATATATATATATATATATATATATATATATATATGTATATATATTTATAATGATAATAAAATCGAAGCTCGTGAACCAGTTAACTCTCGCTTCTGACGAATACTCGAAGCACCGAGTTGAAAGTTAAAGAGAAACTGATATACAAAGTTACAAAATCCGGAGAACAAGGATCATTCACCTTACAACTATGCCTGGATTACAGATATTCAAGTCATATATATAAATATACTTGAATTACTTCATTTAAACTTTTCCTTTTGTCGTACTATTCCGCTCTACCCTGGTATCGAGCACTCTACTCATATGATTCTGAACTTGCTACTTGTGTATATATATATATATATATATATATATATATATATTACGGCTGGTAAACAACGAGGCAAAGGTAAGGCAGACGAAGTGAAGTAGTAGCTTCCAGTTTTGGAAGTTCGTGTGTTATATGTCACCTTGAAAAGCAGCTTTCAAGTGGAGGAAATGTGGAAGGATGTGCTGTCCATGGGCAAATAGTGTTACACTTCCACGAGAACAACCAAGAATCATAGAATGCGCGAATCTTGCCAAACGTGAAATGATGCCAAACGTGAAAAGCATCATTTCAACACACAACAAAAGCATACTAAATAAAGAAGCGAAACAGCACAGAACGCAAAAAAATGAATGCAATTGCCGCCAGAAAAGCAATTGTCCACTTGAAGGAAAATGCTAGTCAAAGGGAATCGTTTATCAAGCGACTGTAACGAACGAAGACAGCAACGCTCGTGAAACCTACGTCGGTTTAACAGAAGGCACTTTCAAGACCAGATATCTTAACCACACTAGCTCATTCCGAAACGAGAATTCAAGAAACGCCACAGAACTAAGCAAACACATTTGGTCTTTGAAGGAATCAAACGCGCGGTTTTCCATAAAATGGAAAATTATTAAGAAATGCCAATCATACTCAAACAAGACTAAACGATGTAATCTCTGCCTTCACGAAAAATTCATCATTATTTGCCATCCTGAACTAAGCTCTCTCAACAAAAGGAACGAACTTGTATCTACCCGTAGACACCGCAAAAAACATATGCTAGCAAACGTTAAGTTAAAATAAGTTTTCAATTCTTATAATATGACCCAAACATGACATAGATAACATGACGTCACCCATACGCCAAACATCTCACTTTCACAATAACAACAAACGCAATTATTACCTGATGAGTGTGGCAAGCTCTATGCTTGCCATACGAAACAAATTTGTAGTAATAAAGTTCTTACGAAGTAACTTGTGTTTTCATTATTACTGTTATGCTTATATATATCTATATCTATATCTATATCTATATCTATATCTATCTATATATATATATATATATCTATATATATCTATATATCTATATATATCTATCTATATATATATATATATATATATATCCACTACAGCCTGTTTCATCCGCTTAGGAATCATCAAGTGGAAGAAATACTATTACTTGCTCTACTTATGCGGTATCGAGCACTCTTTTCCATTTCGCAAACCAAAACTCGCTCATATATATTTATATATTTAGACACAAAATTCTATAATTTGAAATAACATACATGTATGTTCGTTATACCAGCTTCCTCATAAAACATACACGACAAAAACGTCGAAAATGACAAAATACAATCGTTAAGAAAACATGTTTTTCAGTATTTACTCTTTCAGCGTGTATTTGAGGAAAATCCAATTAAGTAATAGACCTAGTCAGAACGGATGAACCCAGGTGAGATAAAGTTAAGTATGTAAGTATCTGAATTCAATGCTGCAGTTTTTACACTGTTACACAGGTAGAAGTGTTATTTCTTGTGCACATTTTTGTACATCAGGAGCGTGTTTAGATAAATCTAGCATAATATTGGTATAATAACAGAAGCATAGCATGCCTCTTTTACGTTCACAATTGACTACTCCAGATACCCCGGAAAGACTGAATTCCGTGTAACCAGTGCAACGCGATGGTCGGTCGTTGTAAACCTTCTGCCAATTACCACTTGTCCAGAATACTCAGAGCCCAATTTTTTCGGCCTTTCTGTAATGGTCAATGGGCTATATCCTACAAGAGGCCGTGCACCCAATCGTTTCACCTGGGGTTCGGGACATTATTTTCAACATTGCCACCCATTTTTGTGCGACAAAACTACAACTGAATTGTTTTACATGTTCACAATGTTTCACATGATCACGGGAAATGTTTCTTTTGCTCTATACATCGTATCACCCTACTTAATTCGAACGATTACAATTTCGATCCATTTGTCCCTAATTGCTGTCTTTCGTTGTTTGGTATTAGGGACCAAGTGTTCGGATTGGTAATCGATCTTTTGCCAAAGTAAAAATTAAAAAGATCAATCTAAAAGGATTTAAATTTCGATCAAGTTTGGAGTAAAAGCTATCTTTCCCGACAAGAAATGAATCATTCAGATTGAAAAAAAAATAAATAACGGCTTCAATGCCTGAAGTTAATATTAATCTTTTGAATCAAGAGAATAATCTCTTGGGTGTTAAATGTTCAACCTCCTTGGGAGTCGACGTGTTCACCGTATATTGGTGAAACTCAACACTAAACCTTGACCCCCAGAGAAATTCCTGTTCATGAGCCCTGATCCCAATAATTAACGACACAAACCTCGGCAGGCTGAGATAAATCCAGTCTCTGAACAATGCTACGCAACTTTTCATGAGGCATAAACATGTAGCCCATCTATATAATAGGAATATTTCACGTAAATACTTGTAATGCATATTAAGTACCCTTGCCAAGTTACACCGTCATGCCGTACATACTTTTTCTGAAGATGAAAATGACGATTCTTCCTCGATAGGGTCAACTGGTTGATGTTTGCTATATTCACCGTAATCTGGCCACGTCTGGTGGTTGGACGACTTGTCAAAACTTTCAATCTGAACAAGAATTAATTGAACATTCCTCAATAATACGTCCAACTAAGAGTTAGGGGATGCGATTCAATAGTCCTACAGAGCAAGAATTAATTGAACAAATTATAGAAAAGATAAGTCAAACTTACAGCTATGTTGTGCGATTTAACAATGTTATGTATTACTTGGATTGTCTTTAGAGGGTAAATGCTTAGCTCCTTGGTTAACAATTGATGGAAAAACACTCGGTTTATCCTTAAGCAAAGCAACCGTCATTTAGATGGCCCAGAAGTGCGTAATCCAACCTTGGAATATTCCCTTAACTCAATAAATTTGCTGCATAACAGACTTAAAAATCATCATAAAATAGATATACGAAAACTGATTAAACAGGCAGTTGGGTTTGACAGCATTAAACCAGTTGGCATTCAGCAATAGGTCAAAATACAGCTGTGCTGAATAATGAACATATAACTCACTTGAACGCATAAATTGTGCCTTACCATTTCGTTAACAGATGACTTGATATTTGACAGTATTGATTGAGACAGGTTGGCATATCTAAATATAATTTAATGACTTAAGGGTCAGAATTTGCGTAAAGGAACCTGCAGATAAAGGAACCTGCAGATAAAAAAGCAAATATTCTAACTAAAAATGTAATAGAAATAGTTAACAAAGACATGGTCCCGCTGCGTAGAAGTTATTGGCCAAAGCTTTCTCCGAATAAGCTCCAAGTTTACATGGCAAATTAGATCAATTTTTAAATGGTTCAAGTACGGTTGAGTTAGGATTTACAAACCGGTAATTCGCGAGTAACTATTAAAAATATGAAGTACGCAGTATAATGTTTCATTTCTGGGCTCGGTTGTTCAAAAGGCGATTAGGTTAAGCCAGGATTAGTGAAAACTTTTTGGATGAAATACTCCTAACTTTGGAAATGATGTTTTAAGTCTTCTCTTCAGATATCATACATATGTGGAAAAGTTTCCTCCTAGAAAGTTTGGTCAAAAATTGTTCAGCAGAACATGTCCAACAAAACAGCCGATAAAACTTTAACCCAGGATTAGTGGTAATCGTAATTTGAACAACCGGGCCCTGGTGTAGAAGTACACTAACGTTTGGGTCTCGGAAATGACAGTTAAGTTCTCGCAAGCAAGGGAACTGAAAGTACGAGAGTACTTCAACAATGTAGATTAAATGTCAATTTATCGTTTCGTATTACCATGAGGATGATTCTCAAATAGAATCTTTTCCTACATTAGGAGTATTTCATCCTCAAAGCTTTCGCTAATCCTGGATTAAGCTAATCGCCCTTTGAACAACCGGGCCCTGAAATGTAGGTAAATTATCAATTTGGGAAAGCATCGAATTTTCTTTAGCAACGCGAGTGTTTAAATGTTTCAATAATCACAGTAATAACACACAAGCTAGTATCACAACTTAATAAATATTTTTTTCTCAATTTTCTCTGTTTAATTGTGTTTCATAAATCGTAACTGTTCATGCCATATTCTATGCGACAGGCTCGAATCAACGTTATACAACCCCTTATTAACACCTAGGTGTCCAAAATCTTACTGGACATACCGGATTTGGTTTAGTGTAGATTATATTAAACGCAATCAATTAACAATCAAACGAATATTTACTATAATTTAACCGTAACTCACTCTTGTGAGGCCAATAACTCTTCAATAATCAGAGGGATCACACTATGGCTGTCTGTTTCGCCCATTGCTCTCTTTTCAAATTCAGCTGCCACTACAGGTGACAATACTGTGTTGATACGACTTCTCAGCTGGCGAACAAACTCATAACTAGAAAATAATGAAAATCACGTAACTGATTTAATGTTGGACATGTCCTTGTTGTATATTATGACTATTTAAATTTCTCCAAGTAACTCAACAAAACCATTCAGCTTGAAACTATGTTTACATATTCTGGGACCATTTGCATTTGTTCAGCCTTACATCCCACATGGCTCGTTTTCCTTTGTTCTTTAGGCAGAATATATTCAATATATCTTTTGCAAAACTATGCCACAGATGAACATTTGAGGGGACTATTAGGGTCTACTTTGATAGTCCTCTCTAATTTCCCCCTTATTATCATAGAGGGAATATTAGAGGAGAGAGGAGAGTAGTAGAGTAGACTTTAATATCCCACTATGTCGACCATGCAGCAACTTCTTGTAGGTAGCCACCACAAAGTGGTCTTCCAATAAGGAGCTGCATTCCATAGTTCTTGGATAGAAGCTAATCTGTAACAGATGTCCTGAAAGCAACTCAGCAACTTCCGACTTCGTATGCGACTTTTATTAAAAGCCCCATTGATATGGTAACACATAATTTACAAATTATACACAAACTATGTACATTCTTAGTTAAAAACTATGAACAGCAGAATAAAGGGAAGGTTGAAAAGGTTCAGTTAAACATGAAAGATAATCTGTCTGTTTATAATCGAACAGAGAGCATCCTTTATACACCCTTTCACTCCGAATTTACTTATGTCCAGTATGCTCTGTTCCGTCTTAAATCTATTCTTCACATCAGCTGGAAATAAGATCGGCAATCGATGTTGGTGGTGTTATTGAACTAGTAAGAGTTCCGTTCTTTCCAACCAGCAACCTTTGCGGTAGATATAAGGAAGCGTAGCAGTGGTTCGTTTTGACTCTGAGGAAGTTCTCCTAGCAGGACAGGCTTCTCTGAAAATGAAGTAACGTTGCTTTCAATCGTGTTACACAATGATAGCACTGTGGGCCACAGCTGGTTCACAAATTGTCAGAGGAGTAAGGCACGAGCGAGGTTTTTCCGTTTTGCACAACATCTGGAGCATTTGGTCGCAATTTATGAATTTCAGCGATGACGAACGGCACTCGCAGGAAGAACAAAGTGTATTGCCGCCAGTTAAAGTCACGTTACACTGGGTCTTCCCAGCCGAATTCTATACGCTGTGAAATGACTCTCCATACATTTAAGGCCACGAAATTCAGAATCCCATTTCACGTGGGTGGTAGGGCGTACTGGAGTTACCCGGTTGAGCACTGCATGGTCATAGTAGATTTACACAGCTTAGGAGCAGAAATTCTTCATGGTTCTTAAGAGAAATCTGTAGAAGAGAGTAGGTACATTACTGCTTGGAGTGCTGTTGTTGCTGGTTCCTAAAGTACCACCGACATGGTATTTTATCAGCGATTTCTACAGCACAGGATTCTGTACCAGGAATTTGAATGCGCGAGGAATGAAGAGGCATTAGCTTTTCGTTTCCAGGACAAGGGCTCGAAGTCTACCGAACTGAAAATCAGACTGGCACTCTCCTCAGCATACTCGTGTTTCTGAGCACGTCTGATGGTTGTGGGCAACCTTTCATCACATGTCATATAGAAGACGCTGCGATGGTTTGAACCACTGCACATTTCCCCGTAGGGTAAGATATCATAACTTTCATTCAGAAAAAACGGACTGATTCCCAAGCACGAGTGGGTGCACTCCCATCCACAAAGTAACATCCTGCAATCTTAAGACTTCGTTGAGATCGTTGCAGGTCCCCAGGGGCGTTAGTCAGGTTATTCCAATCCAAAGTCTTTTGAATTTGGATCTGTTCATCCAAGCCCCAAAGGCAGTACCATAACGCTTTGAACCTTTAGTTATCCTATGGTCGTTTGTAACAATACACGTATTACAATCCGCGTACTGGGAAATCTCAACTTCACTACCCCACCGGAGAACGTCAAACCCCGGGTATCGGGTCACTACTGAATCGCCAGGAAGACGTTTTCGGAGTCGATAACAAATAATGGCAGAAATAATGGACAGCCTTACCGCACACGACGAAAAATATTGAAAAAAGACAAACTTGTCTCATTACTACGTATAGCACTCTGTATATTTGTGTACAAACAGCGGATGAGCTTACGAATCACGCGCCCGTAGTTCATTCGTTGAAGCACTAGATCGATGAACTTCCAGTTGATTAAATCAAAGGCTTTTTCTTACACCATTTTTACAAACGCACAAGTTAAGTTCTTTATGTTGACGCAGTCAGGAATATCTCTTGATAAAGTCCCACTATTTTTAGAGAACCGTCCTTTGACAGCACAAGTCTGATGTGAATGGATCATTGACGGCAGAATACAACCAAATCTTTCAGCAATGACTGTCAGTTCGCGATCATATTATCGTTGACATTTAATAAGGAGATTGGTCGCGAGCTTTGTAGTTCTTCGTAGTCGTTTGATTTGAGATAAAATCCTTTAGGTAATACATCTAGGCCATGGATTTTATTTCTTTTCATCTGCTTTAAGGTAGAATTTATTTATAAGGTAAAATTTATTTATATCTTCTCAAAGGTGCTTCTCGTGTTCTGTTAGATACTTTTCAATCAAGTTTTAACAGCTAATCTTGGGAGTTGTGATCTCCGGGGCGCTCAGTATATAAATTGCAATAGTTCCGAACTTCTTCAGTCATGATTGTTTTGGACTTTGTTATTCTATCGTAAGTGTTTTGAGGGCTGTGAAGAGCTTACGTAATCAATTGGGAGATTCTTTATTGTGAAAGTATTTGGACGGTTTCTCGTTATTATATAAAAAGTGGACACGACTGCGAATTTTTGCACCATCCAAACATTTTTCATCTAATTGTTCAAGTGTCGCACGGGTTTGGCTTTGACTAGAACAAAAAACATGGGACCACCGTCATATAAGCCCTGGGCCCGGTTGTTCAAAGGGCGATTAGCTTAATCCAGGTTTAGTGGATTCTTTGTGGATGAAAGACTGCTAATGTACGAAAGAATGTTTAAAGTTTTCTGTTCATGTATCATATAAATACAGAACGGTTTTATCCTAGAAAGTTTTAACAAAAGTTATCCAACAGAACACGCCCAATAAAGGATCCGACTAAATTTTAACCCAAGATTAGCGGTAATCGTTCTTTGAACGACCGGGCTCTGGGCATTAAATTAAAGGGTTAAAACATTTAGACACTGGTCGTCATATGTCCGCATTACTTGCATTTTGATCTACCAGTACTGTTCTGGCAGCCAAATAATTATTCTCTAGTTTGAACACCACAGTAAGAGTGAAAAAATTTTCAAACAGCTATACACTCACACTGATTTATTCCTTTGAATAAAAATGACATACAATACATTGTGAAACATTCTTCGGCTATGTGATCCGTTTCTAGACTTTACTACACTGGTTTTGAGAAGGAAGAAACTTATGCGATAAAGAATCAAAAAATACTTGACAGGTCTTGCCAAGATTGGCATACATTCCATCGCACGTCACCACACGCGTGCTCAAATTTGGGCGAGCTGTTTGCCACGCACAATAGCATTGTTAAAATGAGAGGCCTGTAGGATTACCATTGGAGTTATAGATAGGGTAAGTGTTGTGCTTAACGCAAGATTGACTGACCAGCTGAGCTCACCAGGTAAAAGCACAAAGGGTTCCTTCAGTGATAGGACCAAGGGCCCATGTCCATGTCCAATGTAGTTCACCGCCAATGCAAAGTGACATGCTTTACTGCAATTATAAAACAACATCAGAAAAGCTTGCTTGGTGCATTTAAGGCCTACAATCCCGGCCAAAAGTGTCTGGGACGCAATAACTGATCACTAAATTTTCCTGGCCCCGTGTTCAATACACTTTTGATGTAGCGAAACCTCTACTCCACACCCCCTTTTCAATGTTGAATGTGGAATAAATGTCTACCGTGATATCATCGCCAATTGTAAGCCAAATAACAACATTGTAAGGGGGGAAGAGGGGAGACATTAATTTCAAGGTATCTATGGTTTGTGTCCCACAACATTTGGCCATGATTATCTGGGCACGTACGCGAGGATAAAAGTGTTTGTTCAAATGTTTATTTTAGTTCAAATAGCTGTAGATGTGCTTTGGGATGATACATATTTAATAATATGACAATGGAAGTTAGGAAAAGAAAGATTTATTGAATATTCCCTGAAATTATGAGCGGGAATTTTCCAAGAATTGAATTGCGATATAAGACATGATGTAAGAATGTACTTGATACACCGGATGGAAACGAGAAAGTTTTATTCCGTGAGCATCTGCAATCACTAGCACGCCAAGCATTCGTTTAGCTAATTTTCAGCATAGATAATTGACATGTTTAAATCCACGCACAAGTAGTTAACAATAAGTAGTTCTTACGAGTTCAGTCACCCATTCGTAGGATTCACGGCTCATGTCTAACAGTGTCCATACATTCGCTTACTTACCCAGTGGAAAGGAGGGGGTTTTTTTTTCGCAAGATATTTGTTGCGTGAAACATTTCGGATGGTGCTTATTCACCTCTGTGTAACCGTCGGTCCTTGGCCAGGAGCAGAAGTGGGAAACATTGTTATTGTAATATGCTATTGCATGCAATGGAGGAAAGTTACATCTTCACGCCGTGAGAACCAGCGATTACTTCACACAGCACACAACTTAAAGAATAGCAAATAGGACAATTACTTCCAAAGAGATAATATTTTGCAAACGCTATGATTGAAGCGGAAATAATGAGCATTTTAAGAGCGCATCAATCGGTCTCTAAGTTGAGATCACGATTAAGACATTTGATTTCAACAGTTTGCTTTTTGCAGACACTCAATGGAGTATCGTGCGTTTACCAAAGATTTTCTTTGCCAATGTGAAGGAAGTTTCAGAAATATTACGTCATATTCTTAATTTTCGTACAATGAGGCTCGACCACCTTGTACATAGTCACTGTGCCCCGCCCAGTTGGTTGAAATTTGAGACGATTTCTTGAACCCTCCACCGAGAGTACGCGTTAATAAGTAAACAGCGCTCCTGAACATTTCTCACTAACTTATTCCCAAAATATCTAAATGATTGTTTACAGTAAGTCGCTCAAAACTTAAAAAATTTGCTCTCACCAATGCGCCCGTCAGCTCCTCCCCTTATCTTTCCTTACATGGCACACGGTTTTCATGCTTTTTCAGCAGTACTCACCGTATACTTCAAAAATATCTATCATACTTTCCATGGTTTATAATTAGACGTGAGGTGGGTACTGCTAGAACTTATGCAAGATTGTCATAATTCAATTGAACTTCGTTGGTTCGATGCATAGAAAGAAAGCTTAAAAGAGATGCAATGTATTTTTGTTTAATAACGCGACCAGATTTACTATAAAGGCCGTATTTGTTGGCGACTACTGTCAGTGAAAACTGTTCAATATAGCGCACCATAGCTCTCAGTTTTTAAAAATTTAATACAAATAGATTACGTATTAATTCCTTGCGATCTGTAGTGACATACGCCTGTCACAAAACAGTCAATTGAAATGGGGTGTTTTAAATGTCCAATCGAAAGACCCGTCCGTTCTTCAGAGCTTCTTACAATGCGTGCTTCGCATACGCAATTGCCCAAATGCACTAGTGTCAGGTTCACCCAGTTATTCGTTGCATCCTTGTCCGGTTAACACGAGTCCTTCTCACTTTCATTTCCAAACACTGAATCGTTTTAATGTTGTCACACTTGTCATGGAATTTTGTTTTTGAATAGGAAACTGCAGTCGTATAAAAACGAGACCTCATAACGTCAAAATGCAGAAAGTCTGAACAAACACCGCTTCCTATTGTTACTATCGTCAACTCTATTTCAGAACCATCCTCAGGGTATTATGAAATCGAGTCAATTTTTTCAGTTGACTTCAGCAGTGTAGGTTAATTGTGAATTTATCTATCGTCAACGATGGTATATTTTCACAGCCGAAACGTCGATGAGCTTTCTTGTAAAGAATAGGAGCCAGAATTCTTAAATTTGTCAATTTAACATCAAGGTCATTGTTATAAGTCAACATTAACTATTGCTTAATGCTGAACACGAACTTAGTTCATGTGGGAGCTTGGTAAATCTCAGACGACTAGTGGACGTTCGTCAAGCTCGTTCTCTCAGAAAGACGATTTCTGAGCCCTGGACGGGAATCGAACCCGCAGCCTTCTGATGACCGGTGAGACGCTCTAACCATTGAGCTACCACGACTCAGATGGTGAGTTAGGGTGCAGGTTCGTCATATGTACTGCCTAAGCGGAAGTCACGATACGATAGTAATGATGTAAATACTTAATGCTGAACACAAACTTAGTTCAGGTGGGAGGTTGGTAATCTCAGACGACCAGTGGACGTTCGTCAATCGTTCTCTCAGAAAAACCCGTTCGAGCTTGACGAACATCCACTGGTCGTCTATCAACTATTGCGTTAGTCTGTTTTCTTCGCTTGTACTTCAGACGTCAAAATGTAACTTCGTTGGTTGTTTTCTACACCCTTTTGTCCTTGGTCCTGGCGTCTTGGAGATTAACATAATTTCTGGTAAAGATAGCGGAAAATGTGTCCAAACGACCAGGAGTGCTGACAGAAAAACATTACGCAACTTAGCTATTTTCCGAAATACTGCTTACAAAAATTTTTCTTCATGCGACCAGCAAAAGCCTTCTACTAAGTTAAGATACCTACGGGTATTATTGGCCTTAAAGAAAGTATATAGTGTTTGTGTGGACCAGGAGGGATTTGTGTGTGCATAAGCTCGCCTCACCTTCGGTTTACCTATTCGGCGACATTAATTAGTCTAAACTCCTTAGCGCATCACGGCAGCGTCCCAGCTAACAGCTTGTGCGTTTTAATTGCTTTATAAACGTTTTTTCAATTAATATGCTTAACGTTTTACAGGTAGGTTTTCTTGCTCCTCTAAAAATATTTATTTTTCATTAAATCTTCTTAAAAAATCATATAAGACTGATTTCCATAATTGGACTCATTTTTTTGCAAACACTCTCTTGCCATAGTTATTCAGACAGTAGCTTCCAGACCAAATAACTAGGAAAAGTTTTGTCCATATCAGAAAAATGATTTATAAACCTGCAGAACTTGAGCCAACAGTAGCTTGTACATTTGAAATTTTTTTGTACAAGGTTTTCATGGCAACAATGTTACCTGACTTTAATGGCAGCCATATTGTAAAAATGTTTTCTACTTCTTGTGAAAGTGCTCACAGATTAAACTTTTAAAAAATAAATTGAACAAACATATTAAAACAAACAATAGTTCAAATCAGTCACATGACCTTGTTGTCATGGAAACAGAACTTAAGTTTACTTCTTTCTTCATGATCAATATCTTGTGCAAGTCTTACTATGTTTGGTTGAAATCTCTGGCAGAACCACAATTTTCAGTATTGAAGTCAAGAGCCAAGCCTTTATATATACACTGAGTATAGATCAGCCTCTTACTGTCCAAATATCCTTATGGACCAGCTAGGTATTCAGAAATTTGAAAATGATGAGGGATAGAGGAAAATTAAGACAAATATACCAACAACATTTTTGTAATAAACTGTCTGACAAATACAATTAGGAATAAAAAACTGTAGGTATATTTTTAAAAACATAATCTGTATCCATGTACCATCTCATTTTTATTAGTAAAAACAGAATTCTTTCATGTTTCAAATACAACTGATCCAACAACTAACAAACATACTGCAGTCAAAAATTTAGCAGATATACCGTACCAACAAGCCTTGTCATGACAAAAAGTATGGAGCACTGTCACCCCTGCCCTTTCCCTAACTAGGCTAGCTAATCGGGCAATCCCTGGGATTAAGGCTAAGCCTAGGTCAATTACAGCACATGATGGTTTATGATAGTTTGAGAACTGACTTTCTCCCTTGACAATCATCAATTACCATCACAGCATGTGGTCAAATGGGAAAACTATCATCAATTATTATATGAAAAATTTGAACATGCTCAAAGTAAATAACAGTTCATGACAGATGATGATAGTGTATGATAGTTGGTGGTCAAATAGGAGAGTCAGTTTCAACATTGAACAACTATCATGGACTGTCATTGACTATCATGTGCCATTGGACAAAGGCTCTAGGGCTAGCTTTAGCAATATGGTTAGCTTCAGCCATCAGCATGAAGATTAGCATTAACAGTAAGAATCAGTATAAGGGTAAAGATTAAGGTTAGGGAAGTGTGGGCTCAAGTATGATAAACAGTACAAATAAAGTGATTACCTAATAGGCTTAATTTGTAGAAACACCACGGTATTTAAATCATGCTGAGCTTTCGACTTGTTGACACAAGTTGTCTTCAGAGAAATTACCAGCCTGGTTGTTGGCTGACATGACATGCAGGCTACAAACCTTGTATATTCACTTTACTCCTATTACCATGCAAACTTTCAAAGAATAAACAGTAAAATTTCTGACAGTGACTTAGATATACATAACACTCATTAAAAAACGCCAATATTGGCAAGAAGTACGCTAGTATGCACTCTTCAAGTAAGGTTTCTCAAAGGATTTTCATCATGGTGGTGACCATATAGACATGCCTTGTTTCTGAGACTCCATTTACAGCCAGGTTTGTGTTTTGTAGACTTGCCCTGAGTCTCTGGCTTGTCACCATACCCTCGAGCAAGTCTAAGTGTTTTCATCGCAGCCAAAACTATCGCGTTATACAGTGCAATGGATGCTAGGATAAGGAGAGGAAAATCAGCGAACAGTTTTCCTCAAAATACTGAAAAATGTATTCATCTCTCATTCTAATATTAATGCGGAAACCCGGACAAGTGTATTTACTTAGTTTAACAGCATACGACATTTAAAAAATTGCGTGTAATACAGAAGTTTACTCTTTAAAATGTTTTATTAAACTGCACATAACATACGTAATTGCATCGACAAGTCAAGGAGAACAATCTTGTAAACAAAATTTATACCAAAACTAGGACAATCTTTGAACATACCGGTGGAAGTTTTCGTCAGTCGCTTCTAAATGTTGCAAAATGTCTTCTGCAGCTGCAAGGGACCCTGCTGCTTTTAGAGTAGGCTCCAAGCTTGTAATAAACTGCTTTAAGCTGGCATTAAAGTCTTCCTGAAAGGAATCTTCGTCTTCGACAAACTCGGCCGCCATATTGAATTTATAAAACTCAATGTTTTCAACGCAGTTGTCAAGGAGGCAACGCGGAATAAACGCGCGGGACCGAAGCCCTGCGCGTGATATTCGAGTGAATTTCATCCACTATTTTTTTTAATAATTAATCCAAAATTTATTTCTGCGGAAACGCTGGCCCTGATCGTAAAGTGTTCACAGTGAAACGCTTCCCACACAGTACCTTGAGAGAGAGGAATTGAGAATGGGACTGAGGTGATTTTTTCTGCCCAAGGTATCAGAGTGAGAAGACAGCTTAGGGGAGGTGGGTAGTTAAAGTATAGGGTGAGAGCAAGGTCGTGCCTTTCTCCTCCGTGTGAAACGGTGAAATGGTGAAAAACCTTGCTAAAGAACCCAACTTAAATGATTGTACAATCACCTCGTGAATCACAGGGTGTGACATGTTTGTTAAAAGGCGCGCCAGAAATAGAGAAGGCGTTTTTATGACTGTGAATAAAGTACCGTTAGTATCACTTTTATTACTCTACTATGTGACAAGCGTCCCACTGAGAATACCAACTAGTTTTCTACGAAGTATATTTTCGATGAAAGTAGATTCCGAGGAACGCCATGAATGTCAATGCACTGGGTGATTGAGAACCGGGTGCCTCTACCAGGATAGACCGAGTTTTCTCTGTAAGTATACCAAAATTTCAGCGAGCCTCAAGATTCTTGTCAAACCAGGAGTTTTGAGCCTTAAATAATTCTTGTATAATTCTTTTGTGTTTGCCGAAATGAGCCTTAGTATTCTTAAAGGTACAGTCATGCAAAAACAAGTCTTTGTCTACATGTTACTAATGATAAACTAAAACTCTTTATCAAACTTGTTAATCTGACTGTCATTAATTCTCAAGATATGAGGCCAAGAACTTCTCAACTGTAAGGTTATAAACAAACTGCTGACGATTACATAAATTAACCAAAATCCTTGATTATTGCTTCAAAAACAAACTTTTTCCAAGTAATTGTATTTTTATTATGATCGTAATCAAATTTTCTAAATGATTTTATAAACTGAAGTAATGCATCAAGTGAGGTAATACGAAAATAAAACCATTTTTAAAATATATACTCAGTTTTTGGGGTGGAATTCCTCCCTTTAATTTTGTGGGAGGAAATCCTGAACGTGAGCCTGAGCATGATTCCTAGGTAATTCTTTTTTTTGGCCTTTTTGAGCCTTGTGATTCTTACAAAAAGAATTCTTATAAAAAAGCTCAGTGTATAGCAGCTGTAGCTACGAGCGATGTTTTTGTACATCAGTTTCAGGCCCTTGTGCGGTCTTGCACGTCAGTTTCAGTTCTTTACACCACTTTTGCTGCCTGGTTCGGATTCAAAACATTTACGACCACGGAAAATTAGTTCAGCAGAAATGATACCAGAAGAATTTTTCATGATCGAGTATTTAAAAAGATTCAGAAATGCTGTGTGGCCTACAAGTGTGCTAAGCTGTCTGAAAATGGTAAACAACCGGTAAAAAGAGATCGTTTGCCTCACAGTTTCCTCAAGTGATTTTCGAGGCCCTTTTACAAGATTTGTTGCTAGTTTTGCAATTAATTTTCATGAAAATTATACTCTGTAACTCGCTCTGATAATTTGTGGAAAATAATTCAAATTGAAATATTCATTTCAGTGTTTTTAAAGTGACTTTTTTCCTGTGTTTCAACTGGAGGTAATGAGAAAACAGTGAAAAGTCGCGTAGGAGATTAAAACTGACGTGGAAAACTTCGTAGGAGGCTGAAACTGACTTACAAAAATCCCCTCCATGTCCGCCATGTTTGGCTTCACCTGAAGACGGGAGGTTCTCTCTCCATATAGAGCTCACTACCACTGGTTATAACTAGTTTTCAGACCCTTGAAAATCCGAGAGCCCTCTTGGAATCCTATGGCTAGCTCTCCCCGTAAATCTTTGCCTTTCTGTGGGTCTGCGGAGACTTTTGATGGCAGTTTTAACCATCATATGGGAACTTATACTTTCATGGTTAATAGATATGATTAATATTGACAACATGAAGTAATTTTCAGTTACTATATAAATTTCCTCTCCAAAATGGTGAAGATACTAAATTAATGTTAGTGAATGGTCAGCAAAGCTTACCTACTTCTTCAAAATATAAAAAAGAAACTGAATATCATCAAGCAATGGGGGATCACAGATCCATAAAATACGGAATAAAACCTCTGAAAACTTACTTTTTTCTGTTATCTCGTTACTCTAGAATATCTGGAAATATCCTGCTTTCCGTCGATCTTATGAAATTCTCGGTTTTCATTATCTCCTTTTTCACTATCAGCCATGTGGTTTTTAACGCCACTCTCTACCCAAGCAATCTCAAAAGTGGTCATTTTGAAAAACACACCAAATGTTGTTTGATCTAAGTTAATTATACATTTTCTGAAAGATATGTCTTTGGACAATACAATGAGCCAAACAAAACATCAGTTCAGGGGGGTGTGAGAACCGCACAAAAAATGCATTACAAAAACACTTAAAATCAAAAAAATTAAGAGGTTTAAGTCCCAGAGTTTACAATTCTGGCACCTATATTCACCTTTAACAGGCAAATAAACCTATGACCCAGTTTTTTAATAGCCACATTTTGGTTGCCATGGCAACTATTTAAAATAACAGTAAAATTGAAAAATCCGTAACTGCCAAAGTATTAAGAAATTCAATAAGCTCTCATACCTTTCTTATACATGATACATAGAACATATCCTGAAAATTTCAAGAGAAAATATCAAAAACTCTTTGAGTTTTTTCACTTTTCTACACATTTCAGTGTCCGCCAAGAGACGCTGTGAGAAAACGGAAGTTAAGGTGGAATGGCCCCCAAAATATTGGAAAATTCGAAATTTTTTTTTTCAATAATTTTGAACAATAAACTAGTAA
>JBAHVQ010000323.1:1032603-1046548 GCA_036872915.1 Nanipora kamurai | reverse complement strand
CAATGAACATTTTCTTTTAAAAAACTAATGAATACTTAATATTACTATCAATAACAGACACTTAATCTTGGTTGATATTTGATTAAATGATCAATATAATAACAACTCGTATCTTGAAAAGGGGAGATGTGACATATAGCACAACTATCATAATTTGATACTCAGTAGACTCCGCGTGATATAGAAAACCGATGAGATATTACGATAGAACGATGTAAAAGTGTTGCATGCTGCGTAGGCAGTATTTTTAATAGCGTAGAAAGTTAAAAGGTTGGCAGATTGCCGAATTTACTGCATGAAGAAAAATTCTGACGTTTTGAGCAAAGGTCCTTCTTCAGAGAGTGAAACGTGATCTGGAGAAGGGCTTTTGTTCGAAACGTCAGAATTCTTCAGTAATGATTATATTTGGTCTGGCTCAGTCTTTAACAAAAAGAACTCAAAACGTTAGACGCTCGTGCATGCGTAAATGTTTGGCAGAGGTGCTAACCTGGATAGCGATTACTAGGTATATAAATGCGTCAACCTTACAAGCTTGGTCGGGGAACGAAGAACTAGGACCCACGTCACTTGGTATAAAATAAAGCTGCAAATATTAAAGATAAATCGGTGTTTTGGGTATGTTCGTATACCGCCTAGCACAAAAGAACCATCAAACGTTTAATGGGTCAGATTTATAACAACAGCAAACAAAGTAACCTGAGCGTTCAGATGTCGAATTTGAGTTCCGGAGAATTGATTGCTCCATTTGCTTGACGACATTTTTTCATACACTAGCTGTTAGCTCTAGCTCGCTAGTTCGTTTCAGGATATTTCCGTCACCGTAAGGAGTGATAGGTTAAGAGGGCACATACCTGTGTTCGAACCTCCACTTCATGGTCGGCATGAGCGTTTAGCAGAGCTTTCGTCGAAAATAAGCCCAGATCTAAAGCGGAATTTAGGATACAAAGATGGTTTAAAAATTACAAAGGTGCAAACTTTCTTAGTTCTTTCTCGTACGTTAGGCTGAAATAGCTGAATTACAATGGTGGCAAATTAGCCGAGATAAGGATGGGCAGATTTGTGGGTTAGTACACGTATCAAGAATCCCGCAAAACACTTGATTTTACCGGACTTTCCTGTGCGAATGCACGTAGTTTTCGCAGGATTTTTGATGGGGCTATTAATCCTATCAAAAATCCAGCAAGAACCACACGCATTCTTGCAGGAAAGTGCGGTAAAATCATGCATTTTGCAAGATTCGTGATACGTGTATATGCGTACAAGCAGATAAAAACACTCTACTTGAGCCCGGGTGGAATTCGAACCATTTTCCGACTGTACGGTGCTGGTCGGCACTTAAAATTCAAATGGCATAGAATTGAACTACTAAACTGAAGGTCATTGGTACAACGTCTAGCCTCAGACAAGCAGTTTTATTGCCTAGTATTCATAAAAGTAAACAAAAATTTGTTTTGCAAGCAAACGAACCAAAGTACGAGGAGAGTAATTACTACAATATTTTTACGATCTTACGACTTCCTTCGTAAGACGATGATTTCTGTTACTTGGCAATTTTGATTGGGTAGGTAATAATTTGGCACTACTCTGCCGTGAAAAGTTTTGAACATTATTGTAAGCTACGAGTAGCTTACAAAGCTACCGTCTATGACCCAACGTTTCTGCGCTCCAGTCTAGTGTCCTCATCAGCGGCGATCTTTCCAAGTATAAAACTTCTATTAATATCCTCTCAGAACTACTGATGATATTATTTATTAATGAGATACAATACAATTGACAATTAATCCACCATGCTATCAAAGACGCTATCAAGATGCGCGGCATACCAATAGCGTCCCCGCTTCATTGAATCGCGATGACGGTGACCTAGTTACCGGAAGACTATTTGAATCTCAATAGATAACGTCATCAGTTGTTCTGTGAGGATATAAATAGGGACTTCATACTCAGAACGATCGTCCATGATGAAGACACTAGTACTGAATGCTGAACACTTACTTTGTTCATGTGGGAGCATGGTATATATATCGACGACTAGAGAACGTTCGTCAAGCTTATGATCTCAGAAAAACAATTTCTGAGCCCCAGTCGGGAATCGAACCTGCAACCTTCTGATGACCAGTGAGACGATCGAACCATTGAGCTACCACGACTCATATGGTGAGCTTAGTTGCAAGCTCATCATATGTGTAGCCGAAGCGAAAGCCACGATATGATAATAACGAACATACTGAATGCCGAACACTAACTTTGTTGATGTGGGAACTTGGTATATATCAGACGACAACCGGTTGTGGGTTCGATTCCCGTCTAGGGCTCAGAAATCGTTTTTCTGAGATCATAAGCTTGTTGAATGTTCGCTGATCGTCTGAAGACAGTAGGGTCGAAACTTTGGGTCATGAACGGTTGCTTTGTACGCTACGTCTAAAATTCTCAAGCCAAAGTAGCGTGGGGCCGTAGAGCTTACGGTTCTTCACCTGGCTGCGTTAGGAATTTGTTGATGAACTTCTACGATGCTAGATAATCACATCAAATATCGAAGTTGCTCTTACCTATACCAAGTGCTCTATCAAGGCCTCGAATGACCGTGATGGGCTGTGACGGGGATAGACACAGATTCTGTAGTACTGGCGAATAAGCTTCGATCTTGCTATCCACCTGGAACATTCAATTAAATCAACATTTATTGATTGTAAGTAATGAAGCATATACGTGTGGGACAGTAACGAGAGTGGGAAGTGTCGAGTAAAATTGACACCGGGCCTGGAGGAAATCAGGGGCTCCAGAAAAAATAAAGGAGTCCGGCTGGTCGGCCTGAGATTACAATATGTTTGTGATTTTTATTGCTGCAATAAGGAACTATTGCTCATGTGGAGTACTGAATTAACTATAGAGATGTAGGAAAGCTTGTAAACATGTTGAAATTTTGATCTTATTGCCTGTGCTTATTAGTTTAAATTGAGAATTGCTTTACTGTTTTGTTCATTTATGAATTTCATATGATGACAATTAGTTGGGTTCATTTTGTAATTAAACGTCTCCTAAAAATTCCGGAAATTATGTATGGGAAAATATTTCTCCGAGATCTGAAAGATCTGAATACAGCCGCAAGCCACGGACCATTTTTGGCTTGGAGAGAGGATACTTTTCAATATTTTATTCTGCGTTGTCGTAATCAACCAGGCAACTGGAAGTCATTAAATTCAACAGTATTTGCTAATAAATAGGTAATTTGTTTATCATTGTCATACAGTGCGGAAGTCATTGATATGACTTGCGCTTTTTAGCAGCCTTCGAAATTAACGGTTGTTCACTTGTCGACGAGTAAGCATACCTCTTCCCGTGACACTATTATGGTTTCATCTCGCTAGAAAGTACCCAAAGTGCCAAATTATACGAAGAAATCCTGAGGAGGGAGGTTTCAAAACTAAACGCAAAAAATGTTAGGCGCTGCATGGTAGGGGTCTCGGATCATTTTGTAATGAAATGCATTGTAGGATGCAATGGGGCGTCACGTAGTCTCAAAGTGACTAGTTGATTTGCTTCTGGGACTAGTAAATTCTCAGCCTGCTAGTCCCGTCTGGAAGAGCAGACCCAAAAGTTAATTTCGAGCAATGATTACGGATTAAGAAACGAAAACCAACTTAGTGGGAATTTTGTTGATCGTAGTCAGATATCGCGAAATTCTACCACTGTCAGAGCCAATGAAATTACAAGGATTCTGCGAACGGACGATAAACAAAAAATAAACGGCAACATTCCTGCATGTTCGTGATTTACTAAAGGGCGCGATTTGTCACATACACCAACCCAAGACCAAATCCCAACACTGCAGGGGTCTGGTACCGAATAGTTAATGCTCATTCAACGACGAAAGAAATATACTGATAACAAAACTAAAAATGTGCGAAGTTTTCAGATGTTTTCTGATATCTCTGCTGGCGTTGTACCACAAAATCTTGGTACATATGACTTGAAGACCAAGAGTGGTGTGCGTACAACGGTCGACTCAGTTTACAATACGCTTACTGAGTGAGGAAATTCAAGGTCCAAGTATGTAGCTAACAATGCGGACTTGCTTCAATCGTATTCACTATTCCGTTCGAGAACATACTCCACGACCAAAACTCCAAGATTTTACAGATTTTGTTTCTTAATGACTATCTGAAGGTGCCTTCAAATAGTTCAAGGCCCGTTTACTCGTGTGATTTTGTGCCTTGTGATTCTCATCTTCGTAAAAGTGTTTAAATCATCAGAGCATATCTAAGGGAGACAGTGTACTTACACAAATACTGGGAGTCGGTGGCGATAACTTCTCGATAGGGCAAGGTGGCGAAGGTAAGTCTGGAGGTTGTGGCAAAGCTCCTGGTTCAAGAAGAAGACTGACTTTAACGCTACCAAGACCACTTAGTCCAGATCCCAGCTGACTAGACTTTCTCAGTTCTGAGGGGGAGAGAAGCGAGAAATGTCTGGACGGGGACAACAATCCGGGGGACATCAAGGATGGTGACAGCAACGGGGGACTACTGATGCTCATTGATGACGTAGCTGAAACGCTCACCGTTAGTGGTTGAGACGGAGGGTTCGTCGGATATGATTCGCTTCCCAGAGGTACAGCTGACAACACAGGATCCCTCGAGGTCAGTAACATGCCACTTGGCTTGCTACGGCTCTCAAAGCTCTCCGAGTCCGACTGGGGAACATTAGCTTGGTTAGAATTCGATTTTAACATCGCACAGTTCTGCGAGTTTATAATGCTCAAAGGCATTCCCGTTTGCGGATCAATTTGAAAGTTTGCTAAAGATACTGGAACGGTGGTGGAACTTGGGATAGTTATTGCTGGGCTTTGTATTCCCGAAGAAGTCAATCCGGCCGGGAGAGGCTGCGATGACGTAAGGTGTGAGGGGCCGGTAGAGGGAGGCCCAGAGGCAGAACTGGATGAAATGGACGTAGACTCACACGTGACAGTTTGTGGAATTGGTTGATAGCAACTCGACACGTGGTGAGAATTGTTAGACGACGTAGAATACACGGGTGAAGGATAACCGTTCGACAACTGTTGCACGTTTGGAAAACCTAAATTATTAACATGTTGAGTACTGACAGGCGTCTGATAGTTCGGAATGTTTGCATGTTTCTCCTGCGCTGTGTATGGTACGTTCTGTTGCACGTGACCACGCGAGATGGCGGAGCTAGTCGGTAGTGCTGATGTACTGGTACTGGATAGATTCGACATTCCATTCACTAAAGGAACTGTTGAAGATGGATGAACAAAAGGAGAGTTCCCTTGCAACGTCGAGCCCATCTGGGTGTTGTACTGTTGTTGTTGTTGTTGTGGAGTGGATGATGGCGGTGGCGGCGTTGATGGTTGATGGTTTTGCGGCGGCGGTTGGTGTGGCAATGGCTGAAAAGTTTGGGGTCCTTTGTTTTGCTGAAAGAATTAGAATCATAAGGTTGAATATACATCTTAATGAACAAATAAATTAATGGAATTAAATTCTCAGATTTGCCAATCAAGTTTAATTTAACATAATTTAAATTAGTAAATGAAATAAACAAGCAATAAAACAAATTAACTAATTAAAAAGTACATAAAATAAAACAAATAAATAAAAATTAAACATAAATAAGGAAATAAGTAAATAAATAAACATGTAAATGAATAAACAAATTATTAAATGAATAAATAAATGAATAAAGAAATAAACGGACAAATAATTACATAAATAAATTAAATAATAAATAATCAAACAAATGAACAAGCAAATAGACAAACGCATGCACCAACACATTTACAAATGGACTGACAGCAGTGGACCAAACCCGTTTTTATCGGGGTATTTTTCCAGCTTTAATATTCTGCTTTTTTAAAAGTTGCCCAAACGTGACAGACCAAAATATGCCGAATTGTATGTCAAATTTTTCTATTTTGCTGAGTAGGAGGTCTCACTCCCCACATCACCTCAGTATCTACGACCCTGCGAAAGGACGGACGAATGGACGAAAACACGGATGGATAGTGGGGTGACGAACGGTCGAACGGCCGGATTGGGTGACGGAAGGAGGAAAGCGGGGAAGGAAGTGGAAACGAAAGTATGGAGGGACGGACAAACGGATGGAAGCAAACGCACGAACAAACGAACTAACCAACGAACGAGCGAGTGAAATTAGATTTAATTTTGTTAATTGAAAATAAAATTTATCAACACTCCTCCAAACTTATGCAAAAACTTCAGCAACAAGAACTCCACTCTAAATCAGGAATTAACTAAAAAAAATCTGACAACGACTGATGATATTCCTACTACCTTGGCGTTTTTGAGAGTTCTTGATGTAAGCTCTGCAGGTATTGGCATTTTCCAGGCCTCTTCAATTAAAGGCAAACTCCTAAATACAAAAATTGATCGGAACATCAGCCCACCTGTGGTCAGTCGATCTACTATCACACACTAAAATATGCGACCGTGTCGATTTAAAACATGTCCATAATAGGAAATCACTCTACTGCCCATTATTGGAGTACACAAGTGAATTTAGATCTATTCAAGAACAATATTATAAAGCACTAACTGAAGATGTCCAGCGTCGGGCAACTAAATTTATTTTGAATTATCGAAGGGATACTAATTATATGAGTCGGTTACTTACTCTTAATCTTTTCGGTTTTTAGTACCGCAGGGAAATTAAGGAACTAGTTTTCCTTTTTAAGTGTAAGCATAATTCGTACAATCTTGACATTCAAGATTATACCAAAGTATAGCCGATACCCCATTTACAACTTACGACACTGCCATCATAACAACTTTTTAGAATAAAGATTTAAAAACAATTATTTTGGGAATTCATTTTTTCCTAGCGTAAAAGGTGGACGGAATAGTTTACCTTATGAAACCAAAAGCCTTGTTAATCCCGGCGCATTTAAGTCTACTTTACAGAATGTTTTCTTGCCCAAACTAAAGCCTGAGTGTAATTTTTAATCTACTTGTATTATATTTACTCTATCAATCTATATTTATGTCTTGTATTCTAGTCATATAGATAAAAGGTGAATATTTACTATTCTGGCATTTTTATATTTGCATATGTACGGGGCTCAAAATCCCCTAGTCTGATTCTCGGGGCTAGCGGAAGTTTTCGTTGGGCAAACAAGAAAAATGTCTTTCTAGCCCAGTGGGCTAGCAAGCCACTACGGTCCAACTGTGACATTAATTCACAACATTTATGGTTAAATGTTATCTTTATGTTTCCTCTCAGGGGAATTAAATCTGAGCTAAGTTCACTCGTTTATAATAAAATTAGCGATCGCAAAACCTATAAAATATCACGTACGTATGCGAGTAAATAAAAAGATTTTCGCAAAGCCTTCCTGTAGACCCGATTAGACTGGTAACCAGAGCAGCCATCTTGAATACATAACTTGAATCATGCATCAAGTTGAACTTTTGTTTTCTGATTCTTGTCATAATATACATACGTAACTACATTGGTGATGGTTTATGTAACAAATTGTATTCTGGGATGCAACTCCCATGCCCTGGGCCAGTGAATTAGTAACACCATTTAGCCCAAGGCTAGAAAGACTAAAAGTAAAATTTTCAAGCCCTTATATATTATTTATAACGTTATTTGGGTAGCTGTAATCAATTGAAGTTATGCTCTGTTTCAGCCACCAACTAGTTTTCAGCAATCAAGTTTATATAAAAACAGTACAGTCTCTGTATTGCCCAGCGAATACAGGTATGTGTTTAACCAAAGCTTACTTTGTCTGCGGATTCATGTTTGGAGAAA
The DNA here is from genome assembly GCA_036872915.1 of Nanipora kamurai. Lineage (NCBI taxonomy): Eukaryota > Metazoa > Cnidaria > Anthozoa > Scleralcyonacea > Helioporidae > Nanipora > Nanipora kamurai. Next base: position 1,038,763 of record JBAHVQ010000323.1, on the reverse strand, counting down.
GATCTGCTTGAGCTTGAATTAACTTGATTCTTGCGTCTAATGCAGGACTCGAGGCACCTGTTAAACGAAAAACTGTGAATAAAAATGGACCACCACTCCCCAATGAACCATTCCTCGGCAAGGAAAGGGGTTCTGGAGAGATTCATAATGACCCGCTAATCCAATGACGTAGCTCAATGCAGTTCAAAAGACTTTCACCGGTGTGATTACCTCATTTTACGAACAAATGTTTTCCCTAGGATTTAAGAATGGTACCCAACCCAAAGTAGACAAAGGCGCACTTTGGCTAAGTAAAGGATACTTGATAGTGCTCTGACGTGGCCCTAAAAACATTAGTTGTGTTTTGCTATCGCTGTTCATAAGCATATGTAATAAAAGTACTAATAAACTGAAATACGGGAAGGGTCAAGTCGAGAAAGACAATTTTTTTTTTAAATAAATTCATTCAATACTTATACCATCATTGATATCATTGATATCAAGATACAATTACAAACCAATAATAAAATTTGTTCGTGCTTCCTGAATTTCACTTGATACCTACCACATCGTTTGGCTGCATTGTAACATTTCACTGCATCTCTAAAAACAGTATAATAATTGAAAACAAGTTCATAGTTGTCGAAAAAAACCTGAACTATTTATTAACGAGATAATCTAACAACTAAATATCAAATCACTCCTTGACTTGACGGGTCTATATTTTCTACCATTTTAACCCTGTTACTTTTTAGCTGTAAACAAAGGGAACTAAATTGGATGTATATTAAATACGTTATCTGTAAAAGGGGATGTCCACGACGATCTGACTTCGTTCGGTTATTACATGCATGGACATTTCTCATTTACTTGTTCTCGACTTTCGAGTGTTTTATAACAAGAGAATAGCTAATTTTACGCACGTCACCAAAGGTAATTTCGTACAAGACAATTGTATTCTGATTCAAAAACCCTTCTTGAGGTTTTTGATATTTCCTATTGCTATTATTACAGTGGTTATCAAACATTCTAGGTGTATGTGGTATGTTGCACAGTATTTACTGGTTATTGGTCCGGGCCCGGTTGTTCAAAGGACAATTAGCTTAACTCTTTGCTGTCGGAGGACTTTCCCCTGGACGAGTTAAATCGTCTGGCGCTAGCCAGAGTTAAATACTAAGGTCTCCTACAGGTCACTGAGAACAAATACGGACAGGAAGGAGTTAATCCAGGATTAGTAAAAACTTTGTTGATCGAGTACTGTTAAAATTCTATTTCAGAATCATCTTCAGGGTAATATGAAACGATAAATTCACATTTAACCTACACTGCTGAAGTCAACTGAAAAAGTTGACTCGGGCGGGATTTGAACTCGCACCTTCGGGAATCCGGTCCGCCGCTCTTCCTCTTGAGCTTTCGAGTCTACAGGAATTGGAGGCGAGTTATTATCCAACTTAAGTGTACGAGATCTCAAGTGTAGCAAAGAATGTTCAAAGTTTTATGATCGTATATCATACAAACATTGAATGTTTTATCCTAAAAAATTTCAACTAAAATTATCAAACAGCACCTGTCAAATAAAAAAGGGGATTAAATTTTAACCCTGGTTTACCAGTAATCGTCCTTTGCACAACCGGGGCCCTGGTCACCAACCGTCCGAAAGACAGGGATTTTCTACCAATAACAATCTTGTATGCCATAAAAATAGATAGACAAAACCTAGTTTAGATATTTTTATATTCCTGTGAAAAGTTCTTCTAAGTTGCAGGAAATGACCTTTTAGAGATATACGAATTGAGAAATTTTCCGGGGGAGCATGCCCCCAGATCCCCTAGAATGATAGGGACCCCGTCACAAACATCTTAGTTGCCTACCTGCGCAACACTAATTAACAGGAACCCGTAGGTTGCTGTTAAAACTGAACAATAATATCATTAATTAGTTCTGACATAACCCTACGACAGAAATGGTCACTCCAACGTTAAATTTGCCAGCAGAAGTCTATATGATTAAACTACTGATCCTCGTTGTCGGCAAATCTGGCTACATTAAATGTCACTTCGTCAAAATCCATAATGCGTGAAATTGACTTGAGAGTATATGTGACATGTGAAATTCCAGAAATCAGGGCGTGTAACGGGATCATGCCCCTCCCTTTGACACCCACTTTCTCATCGAAAGTGTTCGGCTAAGGAATTATTAATTTCCGAACTGTTTTTGTCAATTAGCGTATAAGTAATTTAAAAACTCGCAGTGCGGGTTTTATAAGATCAAAAGCACTAAGCTTTGACTAGTGTTTTTTATCCCATAAAACATTCCCACTCGTGTTTTTTTTAATCGTGCCAAAAATCCACTTGCTTCGAATCATATCTTCCTCACAAATACAGTCAAGATGAGAATCAATTGAATCAAGTGTACTCACAAGGGCTGTCCACATGCTTCATACAAGATTCCTAGGTCAGTCCACGATGCGGCATGATAAGGATCAAGCTGCACCGCGCAAATGTAGGCCTGCAGTGCATCCATTGGCTGGTTCTGCTGCTGGTATAAGACTCTATATACAGCAACCAATAAAACTGAAGTTAAACGGGCATGTGTCTTGTGCTTAAATATCTATTTACATGTATTTAAGATTTATAACCGATAATCTTTTCAAACCATTGCCATATAATATTTTCATGGGGAAGTAAGATACGCCAGAAGAAAATCTGATTATAAACTACCAAAGAAATTAGTTGGCTTGTCAATTAGAAATTAAAAGATGAGGTGGAAGTTACTTCACGAGACTTGGACAAAGCCCGTCTCTGTAAAGGTTAATAAAGGAACCAGTTTGTTTGAGAGAACAAGGGAAGTCATGAACAGAGACGGACTTGGTTCACTTGCAGCACTTCAAAACTGATTTGCAGTTTTTGTGTGAAAGATGATTGACTTCTCTAGACACGGTCGTGTTGCAAACTAAGTTGTGTTGCAAAATAAGCTTTATTGTAAACTACATTAGCATCAACATAAGGTATATTTTAAATAATTCAATTACTATTTGTGGTGCACAGCATGTAAATTTCTTAACAGCTAAGCTTTCGTCCCGTTGCCTTGGGACTTCATCAGAGCATCAAACACTTGTTGGCTGACGGACGCCACGTTAACGACTAAAACTGCGACTTTTACACACTGCGATTAATCGCACCGATTTCTGGTTTAGGTGCACGGTAATTAACAAAACACAGGTAAATTCGAGACCACAGAGCATTCTGCTGACGACTTTCCATTTTAGCATGCATCTAAGAGACAGGTCGGAAAAACCGCTGATTGGTCAATAGATTTCAGTACGGGGCTTGCGCCGACGATAAATCTGCTGACCAGAGCCGTGAAATTGGCGATGTTTGCAAGTTTTTCTAATGCGAATGAGAGGAATTCAAGTTGATATATGGCTTACAATTTTGTCATTTTTCATGCGGCTCATCATTGAATAAATTAATAATGAAGTTCACCAGAAGTGCAACAAAAACGACCACAAGTTTCAATCGAACGCGTGTGGATGGCTAGAGGTACCTATAATTCGACGGTAAATGTTTGGATTGATGCAATACTTAACAAATACCACACCATACCACAAACAATCGACTATCTACCAAAAGCTGCCGAAATAAAGGTTGCAGTCCGGTAGCATTTGGGCTTAGTTTACATGGTCTTGTTTTTACCAAAAACTGTCCTGTACAACATTAAGAAAACTGATCCGTCTGATCGAGGTAAAAGGATGGTTAACTCCTGAGCATTTAGCAGTACATAGAAAAGTCCTTGCCAAATTACAAAGGATGTCAAAGATTTTTCATCAAGGCTGGCCTCATCTGGAGAATAAGAAGATGAAGAAGTACAATAATGTAAGGTAATGGATTGATAATGTTAAAGTCAGCTCATGCATACATGCATACTTGTCCTTGGGTTCGAGCATGTTTTTCTATAGAAACCTGTGTGATATACGCTACTGATATTATTGCAGCTCACTTACATTGCGTTCTACTAATATTATTGCATACTTACTTTTTTAAATCAGCAATAAGCTTCTTAAAATATTTCCATGTAGGATAATCTCCAGTTAGAATAGCAATAAGTTCATTTTTTAACAGGCCTAAGTCATGGTGCATTTTATAAGAATACAACGTAAAACATCATATAACGCAGTGAAGAAACAGCAAATGATTCAATTGAGGATGGAAATGTTTTCAACCCTCTAACTGTTGTTCTTTGTTTTCTCTTTGTTTTTGTTTGTTTTCTCATTTCTTCTTCTGTGCTTGGTGTCCGATATATCAGCCACTGGGCATTAAAGGGTAGATATTAATTTGAAATATTTGTGCAAAATATTCTGAATGATGTAACCTTTCACCATAGCAGATGCTGGAAGAAATTTGTTAACTTTCTCTGAAAAACAGAGAACACGCTAAGTTGTTTATCTGATTGAAAACTTCAAGTATTAAGAATGCGTTCTACTTGTTTATATCAAATTTTTACAGCTTTTTTATCTTGCCTTTGGTAGACTGAATTCCCTGTATGTTAATGGTAATCTTTCCAAGTAACAGTAGTTAACATAAATGACAAGACTGATGTTTATAAAGCCTATGAGAATTTCAAAATCAGTCCCTCCATGGCAAACTGCAACATCATCATTGCTAATCGAAGGACAAAGATTACAGCCCAGCTTAAAAGTTTTAAGTGTAAAGTCATAATAATAATAAAAAAAAACAACTTCAAAACATTTAACTTTACTAACGTTTCGTTGCCATCGTCCAACATCTTCAGAGCGTTAAATTACAGGTGTCAAGATCTATTTATGTAATACAAATTATCTTGACACCCGTAATTTAACACATTGAAGATGTTGCACGATGGCAATGAAACGTTAGTAAAGTTATCTTAAATGTTTTGAAGTTCTGTTATTTTTTTGTCATGGCGTTACACTTAAACGTTTTAAGCTGGGCGCTAATCTTTGTCCTTCGATTACGTTTTCCATCCCGAAAATCAATCGCCACGATTATAATCATCATTGCTAATGGCAGATATGGTGCTATCTTTCAAAAGTCAAATGGTGTTGATGAAATTGATATAATTTTTGATCTCCATTAGAAACTGCTAGAAAATTTCTACAAAATCAGAGTAAAATATTACAATTTTGTTAACATGAGATGACATACCTCTAATAAAAGTATCCTTTGCTTAGTGTTTTATTTCTCAACCTTCTGAATTTAACTTGCTATTGTACTTGAATTTTCTGTCGCTCTGGTATATACTGTTTTCAAATATTCTTTTTTTAGCTTTTGTTATGACTTTTCTGATTTTGTTTGTTAACTGTTTACTTCCTCTACATTCCACAGTACTCTTAGATGTGTACTGAATGTAGTGATGACTACTCACCCCGTGTAATTATACTGTAGGTTATTGCCACATTTTTTTGCTATCAAGTAAATTATTTTATAATACTTTGAAAAACCCTGTTAGATACTAAAAAAAAATATTACAACATTTTAGTACTGTACAAGCAAAATTTCCTTCAAGAAATTTCAGTAAGATTGTTTTAATTTGAGTATGTTCTAAATTGGTATTTTTACCATAGAAATATACTCAATTATAAAATTTCACCAGAATAAGTGTTGCTGGTTAGTCAATCTGGACATAAATCTCTTACTTGGTATCTTAGAAGACAAATGTACCAGTATGTAATAGGTATACAATTCTTTGCTCCTGTAATTATTGTCTGTCGCTAGAGAGTTGGTCCTATTTACAGTTCTGAATGGATTTGAATGTATTTGATTTCTTCATTTTTTACTACAGCATCAGTATTTTTTCACCTTCTCATTTAACATTTTTAACTCTGTTTCTTGTGAGGTAGAAGCCTTTATATGTTCCTCAGTATCAGAAATTTTCTAAATGCAGAAACTAAATTATATTAAATATTATTTTCTACGAGTAAAATTTCATGTGCTGTGGTAATGGTCAATTTTGGGTGAATTTTAAAGAAATATCCTATGTACTTTCCATGTTGTAAAGCTAACTTGGCAGAAATGTTTTCCTTGGTTCCAACAAATAAGGAAATACAGTCACCGCCGCATAAATGCAAGTCGCTTATATGCAATAATTTTGGAAATCCAAAACCAAACGTTAAGAAAATTGGGTTTTTACGCCGCTTATATGC
>JBAHVQ010000323.1:1001657-1027123 GCA_036872915.1 Nanipora kamurai | reverse complement strand
CATTACATTATTCGAGGCGGGAAAATTTCCGTGTTTCTATACAGTTATAGAAACACGCTTTTCGGCCAATCAGCACGTGCGTACTATAAATGTTATATTATAATATGTAAGGTGTAATGGTAATATGTACGACTAGTGATGATTCTGTTCGAGTTTAGTCGAAGATATATCTCCGTTTAAAAACCAACTGAATACCGCACATTTTGAATATTGTAATCGTAAGTTAGGTCCATTGATATGTTTGTTGCTGTGTCTAAATGGCACGGGACCGTTTCAAAGGAAAATTTGGACGCAATCTCTGTACATTCAAACCCTCTCGGTAGCCAAGGTGTATTTTACACACAAACTTCAGGCAACCTCGCCGGCTGACAAAGACGAATCTGACACAGTCCATTTGCTGTAAATGTGTTTCTTATTAATAACATCCAAATGCAATAATTGCAGTGTATTGCCTGCTGTTCTATAGCCTGCACTGAGCATATGCTATGCTCAAAAACTGACTCTGCCTTCAGAAAAGAGGTGGCTTAATTCCCCGGGATTACAAATTAACTTTTTCTTAACAATGATATAAAAGTAGAGTGCTGCGTAGGTTGTGTTGAACGACGTGTAAAAGACCAACAAAGAGTAGGGAAACTGCCGAAAATTAAAGATCGTTTACTGGTTTACGCCCCAAAACAAACTGTGGACCCCAGCAGCATACGGTTGCTGCATGTACCTCCTACATCCCTACCAGCACATGACGGACATGCACCTTACTTTACCATCTGGGTTTCGGTAGCTCAACGGTTAGAGCGTCTCACCGGTCAGCAGCAGGTGGCGGGTTCGACCACCCTTTGGGGATCAGAAAACGTATTTCTGAGTAACCGAGCTTGAAAAACGAACAATTAACATCTGTAATAACACCAAGCTCATACGTACAACTTTCTTGCATAACATTCACGCAGAAACTGGTTGCTCGTTCAAACCTTTCAGTTTCTTCCAATTTTTTCATACCAGATAAATGAAAACAACTTCATTTTTGATGAAATGGAACTTATATCAGATGAAGAAAATTTTCAAGTGTCGGAATCCATGATATATAGCAATTTATAAGACCCAACCGCGACCGAATCGAGTTCCGAAAATGCAACTCTTGGGTCTCCGACTGGACTCGAACCCAGGACACGGCGAATCTAATGCAGTGCTCAGTCAACTAGCTACGACAGCCATTGCCGTGGGCGTTGTCATGATTTCCTTAAATAAATCCACTTTATCGTCCATTAAAATACAGAGTTGGTGACAACGTTCTCGGCAATGACCTTCGCAGTCCAGCCGGGAGCCCCGGAGTTGCATTTTTCGCAACTGGTCTCGGTTGGGTCTCAAAAAGTATAACATTGTGACAACCGAAAATATCCTTCATCTAATATAAATTCCGTTTCACGTAATCGAGTGTAAATGCATACTAATACTCCTTTATTATACATAACTCGAAAGTTTAGTAGTTCCTTTAGTCGCTTCAATGCCTTCAAAGACTCATCTGGTAAAAATGTGGATTATGCTTGCCCTCGTTGACTGGTCGCTCATGGAACAACCACCCACCAAAAATTAGTTGTCCAAAGAAAATTTTGGTTGTCTGCTACCACGGGAAAAATGTTAATTTCCAGCCCCGTACTCCTTATCAGGTGGACCTAGGGAAGTAATGCCCAGTTGTCCCTGGAGATGAATTAAGTATTGAGACTCAAGCGTTAAGAGTCAAAACTTAGGAAAACTAACATTTATTTCTCAAATATCAAAGCTCAAACACGGTCTAGAATACTAAATATCGGATGCTTTCACTTGTCCTTAAACCTACATCGAGTACTGTTTTGAGAGGGTTTAGTACTTTCAATATTTAGGACTCATCCGGCACTTAAAACCACGCGAGCATTAAAACATGAAGTGGCAGTCAGACATTACACGAATGTGCGTTGGCGTTGTAGTTGTTATTTTATTTCTCCTCCCTCCTAAAGGAGGCTGGAATTAGCTTGTTCCAAGAAGTCACCTTGCACTTTCGGACAGTTTTCCGCCTAGGCTAGTATTTAGCAAGACAAATTGTCGCTGGCGCTGACAAAGGGCCGGCGCTGCTGTGTGTGCGGTGTGAGAAACACACACTCGCAGAAATGTCATCTTTTCCGTTCGGCAGAGGTGCAACATTAGTCGGCGAATTCCAACCTCACCGTTACAACAAAATCACTTTTTCAGTTACATTTTTCAAAAGCCGAAGCATTTGAAGACAGACTACGGTTCAACTGCACTTGTCACATCTAAGAATTCACTTTATTACGGTACACTGTACACGTTTTCCATACGCAATCACTTTTGGGTTTAGATTCCATGGTATGTATATGTCCGCTCGTACGGTACCGCTGTGGTATAGGTTCCTTCAGTGGTTGGAAAATTGTGGTTACACCTCTAACAGGCTTCACAGCTCTCCCCAACCCTTCTACTAGTTACGGCCATTTCATGACCTTAAAGTTTTATGTGCTGATAACATTTTTACTTTCATGAATTTGTGGTAAAATTTTGCATTTCTTACCATAAACTCCGGTTATAATTCATGATGATACCCATGGAGTTTATTTCTAAATTCAAATTCCTCTCTTTATCAGTTTAAAATCAATCTACCACAGAGCAAATCAACATGGTGTGAATAAAGCTGGCGCAAAGTCAGTAGAGGCAAAATCCAAGGAATCACTTTAAAAAGTATAAAGCATCATGAAACCATCCAAAACCATTGAAATAATTCTTATTTGCCATAATACAGTTTCGGTTTTAAATGAACTGATATATGTCAAGCTCGTTTATTGAGAGAAACAATTAATTCCTAAATGGTTTAACACTAAACAAGCTTGACATCATTGACGCATCTGTTACATTTTTTTACTTGACTCCTCTTTCAAAAGGACAAGCATGTGACAGCCCCCCAACTTGAACCTTGGTTCCACATTCACTATGGAAGAACAAAGGACTCAACGGTAATTTCAATGTGGGTGCAACACCATAAAATTAACTTACTTTCAAACTTTGAGAGGGAACAGGGATGAGAATCCAACAAAGCCTGATGAAAGTGCTAAATTGCAATAAAGGAGAAAATTTATTTATAAGTGTGTGTTCCATACAGTACAGTACATGTCACATGCCAATGAAGAGAAAAACATCTGCCATCCTAAGTTGTACATGTTTGTTAGTCCAAGAAACCACAAGTTTGAAATTGCATTATGGGATGGGTTTTGGAGATGGGTGTTGAACTGACTATACCCAGGTCCCCTGCAACTATTTTGGAACGTAAAATTAGCTGGTTGAGCTGCAGGGATTTGGTTGGAGTGGAATTTTGGAAAAGAAATACCATTCCCCATACAAAGCTATCCAGATTCAACATATTGATAGTTCCGGTGCTTTTTTGCTAAGAGAAGTTTTTTCTGTATCCCTGACAGGAACCAAATACATAAACTTTTGATTCAAAGTTCCATTTGTTGACCTTCATGTACTCTCCTGAAGAACAAATGTTAGGAGAAAGTAGCCTACTGAACTTGTTGCTCAATGGCTACAGCATCTCAGCAGCCATCAGGTTACAGGTTCAAATCTCACAAGGGCTTCAGAAAAACTATTCTGAGCAAAACCTAAACTTGAGAGCACATTTCAAACCTACCATATATCACCACCACTCTACCAGTCAGCACTTTCTATCTTTACCTCCCTGCCAACAACTCCAAATACTCCCACTCAGAACAAATACATCCAAGGAAATCATAGCACTATTACCATAACTACATTATGTAGAATTGTAGTGCAATTTGGTGGGTATAGATTGACCACTATCTCACAATGAGATAAGCCAATCCCAGGTGGAAATCATAATTGTGTTTCTGTCGCAAGGTTTACAGGGTTCAGTAGGTGTATATTACACTGGGCTGTCTTTAGATTGTGTTCTCTTTCTATATACCAGGCTTCTCCTGGAAAGGCCCTCAGTCACACTCATGTTTGTAGGAAGCACCTCAAAACAACCAGTGAGCTCCAAAAACTGAGCACCATTGAATGTCAGATCACAATAAATATTTAATGGTATTACAGCAAATACAGTAGCAACTTATTTGAATAAAACAACAAAAAACCTTAAAACTAAGCTATTTTCACAGAGTAAGCTGGAAAAGTTTTGTTCTAGGGCTCTCAGGTTAGTAAAATATCAACATAGTGGATTAAATTGGCCAATGGGTACTTGTTCTCAAAGTTTTTTGCCAGATTTTTGCACTTCTTGTACACATTTATCTTAAAGTCTTGGTTGTGTAAAGTATTCATTGTTGAACAAAGAAAATACTAAAACTGTACATTTGTATGCAATTAATGAATCTTTAAATAATAAAAAAAGTAATATCGTTTTCCTTGTTTAACTTTCATTAATTGCTTGGATTGATTTATCTTTCACTGTGCACACTTTCTTAAATTGGAATACTGAATTAATTATATACATGCTATAGCCATCCCAATTTGACATCTCCCTATTCTCCCAGTTGTACTTTTTGAAGCTCCCCATCACATTTGCATACTCTTTTTGTCAATATCCTCTGGTTTTTTCCCATAGAGGCCTGTATACAACAAGGGACTGAGTGAGATTTACAGTATACTGTGCCAGAACCACTCAGAACAAGAAATGCACTCAAAATTAAAATTTTAATTAATGGTCACATGTTGCACAATGTTGATGTAGTTTGTTATACCTTCATACTGGCTTCATAGTTTCCTTGCATCTTGAACATCATTCCCAACTTTAAATGGATCTCATTTGAGCGAGTAAATCCCGGATCTAAATATAGTACTTGCTGGAAAGCCTTTATGGTCCTATGAGTTTCAAACATATTATACTGTAAATAAATTATAAAGCATAAAAATATTGCATTGATGAGCTAACCTGTGATACTTACCACATATATGCACCATAATGGAAATAAACAATTCCTAATCCATAAAGGAATGGAGCATCCTAGAATAACAATTTAAGTCTCTGAGATGTACAAACTACAACTAGATGAACTTCAATTGTTTGACTGTCATCCCATCATTACTCATAGCTTATTTGAATGATTAGCATTCTGAGGCATGTCAACTGAATAAACTACTTTATGATTTACATTACGAAAATGTCTTTCACAGTGGTGGATCTGGGACATAAATTCAAAAGGTAGAAAGGGAGGCATGAAGACTATGAACTCCTTTTGAATTCAAGCCAAAACTTTGTAGCAACTCCTTTAATGGCAATTCTTTAAAAATGTGTAACGAATAATAAAATAAAACTAACACCAATTTGATGTGAGTTTAGTGACCTAAATAGTAATGGAGTTAAATAAAACAAGTCTTACGTTGTGTGAATGAAATTTTAAGTTATTGGTAGTCCAAAGTGGTAGAAATGCCAATTACCCCTTTAACACCTAGGGTCAATCCCTAAGATGACGAATATTGTTATGCAAGGAAATAACAAGAGACTCAAACTCTTGTTGTCTAGACTTTATTATCTACTCAAGCCCTGGTCCCTTTTCACCTTATACTCATCCACATCCCTCAGGAGATGATCGGGGATTGCTGTACTCTTATAAGTATGTCGACAATATCATCTAGCATTAGCCAGAGTTATATGGTGAAGTGCACACGTGCCCCTTAATGGGTTAACTCCTTCACTGCCCCATCTATGCCTAAAATTGATGAGTGAAATCCATCTGGGGTTAGCCAGAGTAAAACAATAAAAAAAGTCCTCTATGGCCAGGAAGGAGTTAAGTCAGTTCATTATAATTTTACTAGAAACTTATTGTTGAACTGATTGATCAAAAGCTTCTCAGATCTCAGTTCCGGACTGGTTTATTCTTTTTAACAATTAAATAATGTTTTAACAAAATGTCAAAAATTTCAGTGAAATAACAAAAGTATTGTTTTACATACCTCCACACTAAAATTATCAGCTATAACAAAATATGTTACTGTACATGATGTTTAGTATTAATTAATCAATTATCACAAAGATTCAAAGTTAATTATATACTGCACATGCATGTACCAAATGATAAAGTTTTTGATTAAAATGTTAGAGTATGGCTGGGATATACATGCATGAGCTGTTTCATTACAGCTAAACTTATGTTTACAACATTTTTAAACTCACCTTCCAATAATCTCCTTTTATACTGAAAAACTTCTGGTAAGCTGATAATGCTACCAATACAAAAAATAAAATAAAAGTAAAACACATAATGCAGAAATATTGATGTCATACATGTAAAATAATATTTTTTAAAAATTTTAAGAACCTCTGCAGTAATCACTCAAATCATTAAGGTACATTTACACAGTTATGATTAATCTGACCAATTTCTGGTTTAGGTTCATGGTAATTAACATAAACCAGGCTAATATGATCCAAAGCAGCATTCTGTTGACTGCTTCTCAACTTAACATGCACCTACTGTAAGCTAGAAATTGGCCCATTTACTGTAATTCAGGGATTACAAGCCACAAGTTTTTTCCAAAATTTAATGAGATGCAGCTTATAATCCAGTGTGGCTTATAAATAAAGAAATACAAAATTTTACCAGTATTTGAAAAAGTTTTGTTTCCCATTCTAAAATGCAACATGGTATTAGCTGGTCCAGCAAATCAGATAAAACAAGTCTAATTGTGATGGGCAGAGCAGAGGGCGGACCTGCATGAAGACAGGTCAAATGCAATGAGCAACAATAAGTGACAAATGCAGTGGGATTGTTGATGCCTGGGAGACTGTACCTACATCTTGTAGTTTAAGTGGCTACTACAAGGTGAACATCTTGCCAGAAAGTTTTGAATTGCTTCATAATCAAAGCACTCAAAGCAGTAGCAATGAACAAGAGAACAGTAATAGATATATTCAAGTCCAAGTGAAATTGCTTCTTTGTTTCATTCAAATCAGGACAGGAGTCACGTATTTGCTATTGGGGGCCAAAATGGGAGGCCCAAGATACAGACCGTGTGGTATACTACCCTTGGAGTCTGAGTATTAAACTGGAAGAATTGTGGCTAAGTAATGTAATGGCCAAACAGGGTGAAGATCCCTACATTGTTTTTGAAGAGGATTCGTTTCAGACTTTTCAGTCATGCCAAAGCAACAATTTATCTCAAGTAATTAACAGGCTTTCTGTGACTTTAGTTCTCTAAATTATTCAGAGGCACAGGCCCTCCTGGTCCCTTATAACTCCTCCTGATTCAAATATTCAAGATCAAGAAGAGGACTTATTGTAAATAAGTAACTATATGACTCTCTTAGTGTAATAAGTTCGTTATAAGAGTTAAATTACATAAGTGAAGTTTTCCATATTGTAACATGAAAAATACATTGCATCATCAATTAGCATTGTTTGCTTTAGTGGTGATGAGGTGGCTTATAATCTATTACAGCTTATCTATGAATTTTTCTTGAAAATTAATGAAAAACCCTACTGCAACTTATAAAGTGTGAATTACAGTAATTGCAGTGTGTACCATTATACCGTAGCCTCTAATAAAAAATACATGAGGGAGCTGTAATTAGTACAACATTCCATCCAAACTAAAGTGAAATAATCATAGGTTTCATGTATCTTACAGTAAAATGTTACCTACAATATTTTCAAAAATACTTATTTTTAGATATACATGATACATAAGACATGCTCACATGTCTTGTGTTGTCTTCATGCATGGGTGCATCCAACACTTTGAGCATTAAATTCATTTGTTAAGCATTAACAACCTATTTTGTGTCTTTTCTTTGCTCTTGGACCCCTATAGCGAAAAGATCCTTGTATATTGAAGTCACATGACCTCCAAAATCAGGTTATGACAAGTTTTCGTTTTAGAATAGGATACCATTTTGATGACACAAAGCAAGGTATTCACAAGCAGGTGAACCAAATAATGTTGCCCACCTTCTATACCTTACTATATATATCAAACAAAATTTGTCTTGACTGAAAGCATGTGTACCTGAGCTTTCTTGGAATGGGAGTCCATTCCTCATGAATTCAGTCTTCCCATGCATCTGTCACTGTTTCAGCTGAGAAAATGCTACTTAAGTGCTTTCACAGGTGTGACATCTGCATTAGTATTTAAGATACGTCATACCAGTTTGAATTCAACATTTCAACATTTTCAAGAAGTTTGACAAACAGTTTTGAAACTTTTAATTTTAACTCAATAAATGTAATAAATAAGACATGTGCTGAAACAAACTCAAAAAGAGAAATGTATGCTGGCCACATGGTAACACTCCCTTCCATTTTGGGCAGACAAACAAAGATTAAGTCAACATACATCTGTAAGTCAATAATAGTGCTTTTTATATTACTTTAGGTAAAAAAGAAACTGTAGCTTTTTATTGAACAATGGTTTGAACAGTCTTGGTTCAACTTTCAATTTATTAATTACAGTTACTTAAATTTAAAGATATCCCAAAGTTGGCCCTGTTTTGCGTGCCAAATTAATCCCATTTTATGCTGGTATTATATGTCAAAATTATAATAATGAAAAGGGAATCCCCAATATGAATTAATAGTGTTAATATTTCAGGGAAACCGATCAAAGCAAGAGGCATCACTATGAGAATTGTTACCATCAGAAAAATACTTCTAGCGAAAAACTGTGACGAGTGTGAACATGATGAGAAACCAGTTCCAAAAGGTATATTGTGAAAAAATCCTTCCAAATAATGTAAATAACAATATTGTGAAAATTACAACTTGGTTATTGTCATCCACAAGGTCGCCCAGGATCTATATAGCAATTGACATATTCATTTCACTGTTGAGAATGCATTTTAACATCGATATTCCAGCAATACTTCAAATGAATACGTGGAGAACGCAAACAGTACAAAGTGAAACTAAGCCTAAGGAAGTGACAATAATGAAAGTACTATGCAATTGTTAGACGTTCCCACGACAACTCCAGGTGGTTTATACAATCATAATATCATCCCAAGTGCCTTTTAGGACAAATTTACATCACGATATCCATGATAAAGCATTAGAAATGCATTCCCCAGCGTCTTTGTTTGGTGATCGCAGCCTCGTAGTAATTCTGAACTTACTATAGCTCGCGTCAATTACTGTCATTTATTACAATTAAAGTCACTCAAACAATATTGCGATCAGAGTGTAGCTAAATTACATTACATGCCGAAACCCTACCTTTAACGTAGTCCTCTAACAGTAGGTGGAAATGTCCGAGCTTGCAATAAATATTTGGGTTAGCGCGAGTGCCGTCCTTTACCAGGACATTTTCGTAGTAACGTAAGCCCTAGAGGTGAATCACAAAGAAACAAGAATAACGGTGAACGACTCGCAACTCCACTTATCGGTCCATACATGCGAAAATTTCTCACAGACGTAAAATCTAGAGTGGTCTTTAATGATCTTAGGCGGACATGATTAACTCGAGTGCGAACTCAATCTGTTGCAAGCGTTCTTCTTACCTTCGTCAGGAGTGATTTATGAGTGATGTTAAGATTCTCGCATATTGGCTCGGTCAGTCTCAAAAAGCCAAAGTAACGACTGCAAAGATCAGAATAAAGAAAATCAAGGGATAAAAAACAGAAAATATTAAATATCGAGAGGCAGGGAAGGTGTCCCAAACGATCGTCGCACGAAACTGGCAAAATGTCAAGTAATTTCTTTCGAAGGAAAAACTTGGATTTACCTATCGTAGGCTTCGAGTAATTCTGACTCCTGATCAGTTAGAATTTCAACCTGGACGAAGAGAGAATCCATTACCTTGCATTCTATTTACAGTTATCAGATTTCATGAGAAAACAAAGCACAGATATAAACTGCCGGCTACGGATACACCGTATATTATTAAACACATCCTCGACACCCCGACAACACGATGTCGGTAGCGTCGAGGAGGAACGATAAAACTTAACGTTAAAACTTTAGTTAGCTTACCATTTTTACGGACTGTTAGTATAAAACTTCAGTAATATCATGGTGGTGCACATGAGCAAATGTAACGGTAGAAATTCTTCGAAACAAAACCCCGAATAGCTTGATAGCTATTGATGCCTCGCCACGCTGCCCGCTTTCACAGGACAAAACACAACCAAACGGTTTTCACCAATCACCAACTCTAAATTATACCACGTGATGAGATTTAAAGCTCCGCAACGCGGAATGCCGAAATTCCTCCAGCCGGCTTATAGACTATGCAAACATACACGAATTAATGAACCACGTTTGGCTTTGAATCAACGATTGTTCTGTCAAGTTAAAACTTTTCGCATGGTGACATCAAATAAAAGCTTATCGTGTGAGGTGCTTCAAGGGGTTTGCCACAAATATGCGGGGGTTGAGTAGGCTGGTGACTGGGCGCGGCTAAAAAGAACTTCCGATGGGCACAAGCCGGTGACCCTCATATCCTGTATTGAGTCGTCTTTAAACGTGTTTTTCTCCAGCGTGCTTGTCCAAAAGATCATTGGACTCCAAAGTGCTCCCTTTAAAAACTCGAGAGGAATAATGTATACGAGACGGAAGCACTACTTTTCTCCTGGGACATCGAATGCGGTAATCGAGTTCACAGAAAGCGTGTCCTGGGCAGCGTGTTGTGGTGAAACCGTATATGTTATGTAAATTTGATAAATGAAGAGGGGTGCGGCTTAAGCAGAGATTACATCATCCCCTAAAAATCTGCTCACTGCTAACCCCGGATTAGTATTTGATCTGTTGTTTGATATAGCGAGGATTTTCCCCTGCAGTGGCTAAGGTTAAAACTTCTCAGATCAGGCTCACAAAAATGTCGCACTTATTGAAGATTAGGCTGATCAGCTTAAGTTTTGAGCCAAAGTATAAGGAGAAACAGAATCCCGAAATGGCATTGTTAAACGCCGTGTAAAGCCTAAATGTTGAAAAACTGCCGAAAATTCTAACGCGTGCAGCGAAGGCCGTGAGAGACTGAAACCTAGGCCTTGCATGAGACGCAGGCAGGTCGAAACGAAATTCGAGGCTTTTGTTGTACATTTTGGAGGCATGAAAATAGAAGATGGAAGAACTTTATTTACCCATGCTAACATCGTCGGTGTGAAACTGATTTCCACGATGGGCGTGCACATGAACATTATAACCTCCTACAAGAGTATTATAAATTATTACAAAAGTGTTAGAAATTATCATAATACAGGATAAGATAATAAAATCATTAGGGAGAACTACTACATTGGAAAACAGTTCATGAGAGAAAGAGTTCAAAAATTGAAAGTAATATAATTATAAGTTTAATGATTGTACTATCTACAGTTGTAGCCTCTGATTTAGGCTAAAGGACAGTATGAGCAGCGAGTTTTCCTTTAAAACAAGAAAATGATTTTTTTTTACTCTAAGCTCTTCTGGTAATGAATTCCATATCGAACCCCCATTAAACATAAAGCTCTTTTTCATATTGTTTGTACATGGTTTAGGCAAACAAACTGTGCCTGAATTGTTTCGAAGATTGTATTTTATCAATTCATTTTTGAATGTAAAGAGCTCACTGAGGCAATACGCTTCCAACGGGTCACAATGAAATGTCAAGCAATCAGGCTCGACCTACAGCTTGGGGGTCACTAGGGGGATTCGAAAATCCTCAGTCGTCAAGAAAGTGTTGTTTTATGTTAACATTAACGATTTAACTTTATGTCTTTGCCAATTTTCTTGATAGGTTTACTAAGAAATCCCAATTTAACAAGCTATAGACCTTTTTCATAAAGATCGCTGCCTGCACGGGAACGAGTCTCGTGGGTCAACACAAATTCAAGTAAAACCCTTCCATGGCCACCTACTAGAAAAACACTGCGATTGGACCCAGAAATAACTACGACATATGTTCAAATACGGAGGTTTCCCTCCCAACCGCCATCCATAGAATTGTTAAACACAGAATGCGGGGTTGATCTCTCTCTCTCTTCACAGTAATACGGAGAGATCAGCTATGGAGGTCGCTATTTTCACTTGGTTTGCCCTTAGATTCGCATAAAAATCCGCCATTTTGTTGAAAAGGAAATCTCCCTTGGACTATTTTTGTAGAAAAACAAACACGGTTATTTCGGGCATTCCTGATGATTTCTTTCTTTTTTGCATGATACTGCAGTCCATAGAAGAAACTAGGTTAGTAGATCTGAATGTGGTGATCTTCCCATCTCATAGTAAAACAATTTAATAGCCGATCCATATCTTCGTAGGACGTTTTGATAGTCGGCCACCAAATCCGTAAATCCAATATGACGGATTTTGTAAGAGAAAAAAGCTGTTCAAGATACTCCCTATCACGTGACCAAGTGCGCATTCCATGTCTAGTAATTCCCTGAATTTATTTTCACCCACGAGCCTCGTTTCCGTGCAAGCCACCATCTTTATGAAAAAGGTCTATGAAGGGATCATCTCCTCGGTCACTTAACTTGGTACGGTCCAGAAAAAGATTTTCGATTTTTCTGTTGTGCCAGTTTTTTTCAAGATTTAGGCATTGTAATTTTTGAGTACCCAGACTCATTAGAGTAGTGATGAGCAAAGCAAGACGGCAACTGGGACACTAAAGGGAGTTGGTACACCCTTTCAATAGTCGGCTTGAAATACTTGAAATAAAAATTGAAAAGTACTTACACCAATTTAAAAATTCTCTCTGAAACACCGTTAAAGACTGATAAGGTGTGTTTCTCTAGGCTTAACAACCTTATCAGCTACCTACATACGTTGTTCTTTATAGTAATCCAGTAAGGGCCACCCCTCATGGGTTCACTGTTACTACAGGAGGCAACCAGAGCACCCGGAGAAAACCGGTGATGTATGGTAGAGTCAAACTCTTCTCAGTTGTGACCAAAATAACTTTATTCCACAGCTCTAGGGAAAGCTTCATTTTCAAGGTAAGGTAGGGGTGTAAGTTTGACTTTTGGGTGGCTTTAAAAATGCCGGAAATGTGATGTCCGAGACCTAAGATTTTTCAAAATCTTTCTGGGGGAAGATGGCATCCTCATGAAATCGGCCTATGCATTTGGATCAACCCCTAATCCTTTTCGGCTTACGGCAGTCTCTACTTAGTAAGTTTGGAAAAACCGTACCGAAAGGAAGAGCAGAATATTTCATTCTGATCAAATTAAATTCACCCAAGCCACCCACAGGTCCTGCCTTCATTTTTAATTTCATCCATTTTTTCAAAATCTTTCTCGGGGAAGATGACACCCCTCATGAAATCGGCCTACGCATTTGGATCAACCCCCTAATCCTTTTTGGCTTGCGGCAGTCTCTACTTAGTAAGTTTGGAAAAACCGTACCGAAAGGAAGAGCAGAATATTTCATTCTTTCATATTTCCTTCAAATAAAACTCATCCAAGCCACCCACAAGTCCTGCCTTACATTTTTAATTTCATCCATCCGTTTCCTAGGGTCCATCACTTAAATTGAAGCAATCAGTACTAAAAACTGAAAATGAACCGTTCCGCATCCCTGTTTGTTTACCAATTTGAGACCATGTGGCGTTAATCGGGGCAATGGTTTCTTTAAATATAATGATAAAGAACCAAAACAATACACGGTTTCAAATGAGCTTGATCTATTGTTAACTACATTGTAGGTTACTTACGTGAAGGCGTTGCGCAGCAACAAAAGTGCTTAGAACTTTTTTCCTTTTCGTAAAGAGAAATAAAGAGACGAATTACCACGGTAATAGCACGATTGTTCGTTAAAAATAGACCATAACAAACATTGCCATACACAAAACAAAACCTTTTGGTACACAACTGTACTCGTTACCATATATATGTCATAGTTAACTTATTGTTTAGACTGACTTCAGGCCATGTAAGAGGCTCCATCACGGATTCAATTTTAAAACGGATGTAAGAGTATTATGCGGTTTAGCGTAATGCTTTTGTTATTCTTAATCCCTCTTACCCAACTGTCTAGTACGATGTTTCGTTCTGTACTCGGTTTGTATTAAATTCTCAGTCACCTTTTAATCACCTGTTGGGAGATTTAAATGCAGTTAAATCCTCATACACTAATCCTAATTGGCCAAAATTAAGCTCTAGTCGCGATTAATCAACCGTACCGGGTCGTGATGAATTCGATTAAGTTACTGACGTCTTCAAGACGTTCTGCTACATTAGCAGGCAATGGTGATTGTGTCGTTGAGACAACATCGTATACGTCAGGACGAACAATGGGGCATGAAATCATATCATGTAAATGGGCCTTAACTTTGACGGGTGTATTTTTCTTCTCACATGTCCCAGATATCTGCAGGAGCAGGTGTATGAAAAGGGGAATGAGGGGGTCCTTGGACCGCCCCAGTTGGCACGGTCCCTTTGGCTATTACGCGCATTTCCATTTGATTCGTTCGGGTGTATTTAGAAAGGATGGATGAAATGTTGAAGAATAAAGAAGTGTGAGATGGAGGAAGTAATAAGAAGTAGAAGAAGAAGTGTAAGACGATAAAGGAAAAAAGTTAATACATGTACAATAATATACATATATATATGTACACATGTAAGTATGTACTATTTATAACTTGGAAACGGAAATACGTCACTAAACGATTGAGAAAGCAGCCCAGCCGAGAATCTTGTCTTCTGGTTGCTGGTCAGATGTCTTAAACCACTTGGGCCGGCAATGAACTCTCATCTGGGTAAGCTCTGAAGGAGATTTACCAACCAGGCAACTTTACCCATAGGCGAATCCCAGGAATTTCCCCGTGATGGGAATTATTTGGTATCTGTATACAAAAGGAAATTACCAACCAGCTACCTCACGATCACTTACACTATTGCTGAGCTGTTTTTTCACTTAATGGCCATGTTGACGTATTTCCGTTTCCAAGGTTATATTTAGTCTATATATTTATGTATAAGTATTAACTTCATTTCCTTTATCCTCTTACATTTTTCCTTCGACTTCTTATGGCTCCCTAGTTCTATCACAAGTCTACATCTTTCAACACGCAGTTCTTCCTTTCCAAATACACCTGAATGAATCGAGTGAAAATGTGACGAGTGCCGAACCGACCGTGAAATTTGGGGTTTACGAAACCCCGGGATCATTTCTCCAATGTGCCTACTGCTGTGGATACCTTGAACATGTCAGAGGAAGATAACACTCAGCAAGGTCAAGGTCCATTTACACAATTCACTATTCAGAAGTTGCATCGGAGACCGTGGTAATAGCCAGGTTTGCATTGCACTGTGGAACTGTATATGGAAGCAAACAAAAAGCTCGTACCTAAAAGCAGTCCCATAATGCAATGTTAGCTTCGTTGTGACAAGTCCCTAGCCCACGATTGTCCCATCCGATTTTTCATCTTGCCGTATACGCATGTATCAAGGGTACAATTCATGCTTACGATTTGGTCCCCGATGTGGCATTACAGCTTGAAGGCTCTAATGACTTAATCACATTCACCACGGCTCGGTCGTGGTAATGGTGACTGAAGCTTAATTTTAGCCAATTAGGGTTAGTGTATGATGAGAATTTAGTTACATTTGAACGACCCGTCGGGTGATTAAAACGTGATTTTCATAGTTCTATACTATCGAGCCCAGAACGAAAATCGCACACATGAGTGGGCCTTTAGGTTAGCAGAGGCCTTACGCTAAACAACGTGATACTGACTCCTACTTCCGTCCTGAATGGTGGACTTGTTCTCGAACCGTCTACACGCCTTTAAATCACTGTCTTGATACTTAGCGACTCATGACACATTGTAATGAGATAACCAGAAAGTTTTGTTTTGTGTACGGCAATGTCTTTACCAGAAGATGTTCCATTCAGCCAACGTTAACTTTCCTTGTGGAAGTCTAGCCCACCGTGTGGAAAAACGTATTTGTCAGGTAATAATAGTTGGAAAGATTTTACTACAGCTGTCGTGCGGAGGGATATCTTAGAACCAACAAGAAATAGATAGATGTATGGATTGGCCATAATTGTCGTGAGTTGTTGTGGTCTTCCAAACTTCTGTAGTGTCGATACTACATATTTTGTATATGTTACCGTAACTGATTTCTACCAATAACGTCCACTAAGCGGGGAAAGGAATTTAACATAAAAGAAAGGAAAAGAAAAGGAAAGGAAAGATATGCCCAAAACGATGTTTGGGCATACCTAAACGACTTTAAATTTTTAAAAGTTTCAGCAGATGCCCATAGTTCACTCCCACCTCAGGGACTTAGGCTCTAGCCCCTACGTCGGCGAATCTTTGGCGTCGACCCTGTTCCAAAACTATAATTAATGGATTATCAAAAAAAACAAACTTCTTTCGGCGGAGAAGTTGAGTTACTGATTTCTCTCACCTGAAATGACCTTCTATACAGGGCAGAGTGAAACAATCACTGATGAATCAGCAAACTGACTCCAGTCACATGGTTTTGAAAGATGACAGGTCTCGTTGTTACCATTGTTTCAAAATCTCAGGTTTTCTTCTTTTTCAAAAAAATATTCAACACTCATAGTTTGATAGATAATATACGGATTAATGTTACCATTTAAAGCAATTGCAAGTGGCGTTGGATAAGTGGCTGTAAATTGCGCTAAAGAAATAAAAATTAAGGTCTAGTGACGGAATCAGAACGAAGAACGTTGGACTCCAGATTTACGTTCAATGACTTCCATATAGTTAACTAGGTTACTTTCACCATTATTAAGATGTTCGAGCGAAGAGGGGCTTGAAGATAAAATTTCAAGATAGTCTACTAGCGAGACAGAATGATTAGCTTGGAAGTGGTGTAGATTAGCTCACTTTTTGCCCCTGAGTGTCGGATCGTTTGGGTATTTTTAGTCTTAATGGTAAAAAGTTTACTAATCTTTCCTCTAAAACACGAGTCGTCATTCTGTCTCGCTCGATGAATTTGAAATTTTGTCTTCTGATTCCTGCGCATTGGTACTTCTTGTTAGAGAAAGCCGGTTCATTAATAAACTTTATTCACTGTTTGTGCAACGCAAATCTTGCATGTCTGGGATCCCTTATAGATTCTCATACTTGTACGTAGGGGGGGAAGCAAGGACGGCTTACCCCTCCCCCGGAAATTACGAATTTGTTTTCTAAAATAGCTTATTATGGATAGTAAGTAATACCACTAGCGATAATTAAATAATAATACTGCCCTAGAACTTTATGGAATTCTGACCTATTGTCAAGTATACCGCGAACGCTGAACGAAATTCAGTAGTTTTGTATCTGATCACAAACCGTTGGAAATACAGGAATTTTCTTCCAATAACAGCCCTGTATACCATAGAAATACATAGACGAAACCTACCTGATATAGTATGCTGCCAGATCACCTTAAACATTTCAAATATTCTGAGATTCCACTGGCAAAAATCCTTATTACGGCCTGCTTTTCGGATCACACAGGTTTGACAACTATAGTCAGCGGAGGCTCCACCGCTTTCACTCAGAAGCGCGCCCAGACCTGATTTTGTGCAATATTCCTGCCAGTAATGTGATCAATTCAGTGAAATTTAGGAACACAAGCCTCCCCAGGTCTCGCCTGGCAGTGCCTCTGCCTGAGCAAGCAATGAGAGATTGCCAGGTTGTTTCTCTTACTTACGACGCCGATGGTTTTCGATGAAAACAAACCTATTTCTCACCAAAATTTAGGCGTTGAGTCACATTTTAGACTGTTTCGACCAATTCCACATATGTTCTTCAACACTGAATCCAAGAAGACTTTTGTGCGAATTTGCATTCACCGGCAGTGATTTTGACATATATTCTAAAACCATCGTTGATCTAAAAGTAAAAGTCAAATTCTTTTGTAGGATGATAAATAATTGGTAGAGGTTAGATAATTCCCTTTGCATTTCAGCCTAGTTACGTAGGGAGCTGTCTTCGGCTCTATCCCCTCAATCCACTTCTGACGTTACCTGCTCTACTTAAATATCGGGTTCCCATCAATCAAAAGATGTCTAATTAAAACTGGTGTTTTCCCAAGATTAGAAAACATAAGTCTGCTAGTTCTAACCACTTTATTTTGCCGTAAAAGACATAAAATATCTAAAATTTCCCGTTTTTAAAAACAAACTCGTGTTGTCATTCTAGAGGCTCTACAAAAGACGCCCGCAATCCTTAGGGCCAGAAAACGTTTACAAATTCCGAAATACTTCGTTCATTAAAGACTGGGTTTATCTAAAAAACTCTCTATTTCCACTCACCATTTCGAGCTTACTAATGATAAAATTGCCTCTATTAAAGGTTGGCTAACTGTCAAAGTAAAGCAAGCTCGAATTTTGTTTAGGCTCTTTCAACCACTTCACGCTCAGAATATAATGCATCGGATGCCAGCAACAAAAGAACATATGAACGACCGAAAATCGAAAACAGCGAGAGAACAAACACAAAAGAAAAATATATTAAGCGTTAACTTATTAACGCTTCAATTTTTGCTTCTTTTATCTTAGCTTCTCTCTTTATTTTTGCTCAGTTGTTCATCTATTTGTTCTTTTGTTCCTGATATCCTATACATCGGATTCTGAGCGTTAAATGGTTCTCTGACATGTTTAAACACGGAACGAGCGCACAAAAGAGAGGACATTCCTCGTCAGTAAAATGCAGTTTAGTGCAACCGAACATGGATGGTTCATTAGCAGTAAACATGAAACGAGATATGACGTGATTCACTGCTTTCCACTTTTCAGTTTTTTAACGAAGATTGATTTTGAAACTAAAGAACGTAGAAAAAAGTGAAAAGAATCACACAGTTGGGTTTCTTCAAGAAGTTCAATATGAATAGTTGTGTATTTATATAGTTCAACCTCGTGGGCATAAATTATTGTAGTTCATTGTTATTTTTAGCATGAAATTCCAATGAATTTCACATTGTTGCTGTATTTTTAATATTAAATGACTGGTCCACTCAGCCTCTGATTTTCTTCAGCACCCGTTCTGTGTTTAAGGAGATCCCTTTTAGATTTGCTCAGTTGAAAATCCCGCGAAACAACGCGGCATTAGGGAATATCGTGACTACTTACTAAAAGTTGTTTTTATGTAATCATAACATTAAAACACTTTAAGATATTCCTCAAACCTTTTAAATCGAGTTGATGTTGTCATGGTAATGTGATGACACCTTTGAATACCCTTCCAATAGGGATAAGAGGCCCTACAACTCCTAATTTAAAGTCGTAGTCCTTTTTTTAAATTCATATATCAATTCAACGGGACGACGTGCCATTGTCATAAACGTTTTTTAAAAATCGGTTGAGTGATATTATTTTATGACTTTCATAATTGTGTTTACTGATTTCCACAGTTATTCTTTAAAATCCGAAGATTCCCTCGCTTAAAACACGTAGCAGAAGTCTAAGAATACGTTACAGGGTATTGTTTATTTGTAATTAAGTTAATTCCTCAATTTTGCATTGCGCACGTTTTCCACGCATATCTAACAGCAAGTTCTTTGCATAATACTTTCAAAATGGCGGCCATTTTGGAGCAATTTCTTAGATTTAAGAATGGCCGAATCTGGTGTTACAATGCTAAAATCTGTAAAACAAAACTTTCCTCTTTGAAAGTATACTACATTTGTTTCTATTGACCATCGATTTTTAATGGTATGACACTATTTATACAATTGAAAACGTTGCAAAATTTCGCTCATGCGCCATAGTAATCTTCTAAAAATAGCATGAAAACGCATTTTATTGCAAAGAAACATGTACAGCGACACATGAAATGCAAAAGGCATACAATTGAATTGGCGCAAATTCGAGTGCATGTTGTACACTTAATTAGCAAGATGTAGTCCGATTTTATATGTATTTTGACGATGAACATTCATAGAAATAACTCACAAATCTCTGAGAAAGTGAACTATGTAGGTATTTGATAAACAATGCATACAAAGTTTGAGATTTAAGACTTCCAGTTTAGTCGATTCCCATATAAAAACTAATGAAAGTCCTCGCTCATTCATGACCGTTCAATAATAACGGAGGTAATCTGTTGTGGTGAAATGGTGATTTTCTGACATAAGGCATTTTAAGCCAAGTTTAGAGCTATTTAAAATAAACATTATGTAACATTAGCAGCCATTGACAACGTAAATAAATGAAAAAGTATCCATTATAGAAATATGCAAGAGACGCTTCCTGAAATAAGAACATGGACAAAGTGAATGAAATGAAAATCTGAAAATTGTTGTGTAGCGAGGCTATTTCGGGCTCGTGTCACTTCTTTAAAAACTAGTCAGAAACATTGAAACTTTTAAATACTGCAGCAAAATAGCAAAACTACTACCAAAAAACGGCTTTCGTTTAAATATAAAAGAGAAATATTGTGCAGATTTCTTACTTTCAAATTTTAAACTTCTTGCCAAAAATTAGCATTTTTAAAGCATGTTTTGAAGGGTTAGGTTTTTTTTCCTTTGGAGATATGTGACAAATACATACACGTCTACGCTGGGATGAGTCGTACTGAAGTGCAAGAAATTACGCATCTAATCTAAAACGTCCAGAAGATACCGGGGGTAAAATTTCCAACATTAACGAAAGAATAGTAATCGGCCGGTTTTCAAAACCCTGTAAATCCTAAACTAAATAGGTTCAGAGTCTTAAAATTGGAAACAAAGCATACCAGGAGATACTCAATGGACTAATGAAAATTAATCGAAAATTTAAAAATTTCACAAAAGTTATAATATATACAATTACGTAAAACGTGAATGATTTCTAAAATCTGTAAGTTCATCTTACGTAACGTATTTAGTTAAAAACTGAAACCCTTTTGTAGGTACCATAATTTTCACGTGTAAGTTTTTAACAACCTGCAACTTATAAACTTTGAAGTTTAGTGGCAAACCCTTCCCGCCCTACTTATTTTTCATATTGTTCGGTTGCAGGAAGGAATAAGAGGAGAAAGTTGTTGTTATAAGCGATTGCTATGAAGATATGTAACGGCTACCAAGACTTTTAAGCTAAATTTTTAACGTACTAAAGATTTTTTAGGTTTAGAACACAGTTCTGTTGACCTAAAAGAATCTCTAAAAATTTGAGCATCATTCGGCTGATATTGAACGCTGTAGAGTTTTCGGAGTTTATCCACCGGCTATAAAATAAACATTGGAGAAAATTGTGTTTTAAACTGGATCAACAGCTATTTAGTGTAAAACTTCACAGAAGTTCACTTTGGTTGTGACATTAGGGAGATAGTATTTTATTTGTAAAAGAGCTACGACTCTGGATAAGGGCAGAAAATGTCATGGATGACGTGGACTAGAATTTTGCCTTAACGTGAGTGACATCCCGGGGAATTGAAGGGTCTCATTTGCGAGAGACGTTGCAATGGCGTCAAGGCGTAGTTTTATGTTGAGGCGTCATTCCGTTCAAAGAAAGTTTCACTTTAGTGTTGTCGAACTTAGCTTATTTTACAACAAATAAAATTACATTATAGCACTTTTTATCCATATTTAACTAAAAACACTTGGTAACCGCTCGTATTACTTGCACTTTGATGTCACATCTTAACAGAAAGACGATATGTTCATTTTATTTGTTTTCCGTTTTTCGATGGTGATTCAGTAGTTTAGGCAGAAAGTACGTTCAAATGGAGCTTATTTTCCTTCGAAAAAAGTCATTATAGTCTATTTTTTTTAATATTAAACCAGGAATCCCTTGGCAAATGCTTGGACTAATTATACTTTGATCTCAAATCTTAATGTGAGGACTATGCTCTTTAGGTTTATGTGCGGAAACGACCAGTGCTAAAAAACTTACAGTTAGACGTATTCATTAAGTTTGTTTATTAAAACAACGTTTGCCGGGTTAGAAAAAGCAATAGAAAACACAAAATACATACCGCTAGCTAATAAGTTGAGATAAGAATTGCGACTGATACTTCTAAATAAATATACTACGGACACGTAAAAATTTAAAGTTAGTCGTTCATCCAAATCTTGGGGACTAATTTTGAGCTACGCCATATAAATACGTTAAAATCGTTAAATCGTTACCGTTGCAAATAATGAGATGATTTTCCAGGAAGGTAGCTATGTGGATCTATAGGCTTATCGTATCTAATACATCTGCAATATGGTTATCTTCTGTGGTCACATATAAGTCGGGGAAAGAAGTTATGGTGTCGATTTCCCCCTCCTTTTAACTCTTAATTTTAACTTTTAACCCTTTTAACTAATGGATGCAAATCATTGACAAAATTGTTTGGACAGAGAAGTGGCGCCCGCTGGTAGACTGGTAGATCTTTTATATAATGAACTGGATCTGAGTACTAGTGACGGAATGACAGACTGTCCGAAACATCGTTGAAGCAATCTTTAACGCGTATAAGTACAGTTCTCACGAGTCTTTTTTGACATGTACGGAGTTTGCTCATTTTTTTCTAGCTTATCGTCCTTTACAGTTCTTTCAAGAGCTTAACCGTCCATTTTAATATAAGTTTCTTAATTTAAAGGAGACTTAGTCAAGACGAAAATCCGCCTTATGAATAATCCTGATATAGAATTAACAACCTTAAGCCATACCAGCCATAATGTTGCGACGAATGTTCTATCCTGACTTTGCTGCTAACTTGATTAACTTGTTCAGTTGCTCATGCTAATTGCTGTTCTGGTGCTTGAGTCGTGCCATGGATCAATTCGGCTTAAGCTTAACTCCTTCGTGATCGCATGGGTCCTCAGTGACCTATGGAGACTTTAGTATTTTACTACGGCTAACGCCAGACGATTTTTCTCGTCAAGGGGAAAGTCCTCAAGCAGGAAAGGGTTAAATTGAGAAAGTGCTGCCTTTTAATCACTATCTGCGACTGGTTAAATTTATGTGTTCTCCCGGCTAAAAACGTCAAAATCTTTATATATTAGTCCCCCGATCCTATCAATTGGCCGTCTAGTCAGTCGGGGAAATCCGTTCACCAGAGGCAAAAATTACGTTAAATAAATAAATAAATAAATAAATAAATAAATAAATAAATAAATAAAGTAATCAGCCCTGTTGTTATTGGTCTGGTATGAATTTATAATGAGATTACCGTCTAAGACGCATTCCTCGTTTGACTTTCCGCATCTTATTAACAACGGAAAAGTGGATGGATAATTTAAGAAGTAAACTTGCCCATTACGTACCGGATTCAAATTGGAGGAGTCTCCTGCGTTAAACGAGCTTCTCCTCTTCAACATAATTTGGCCAGTTATTTTCACTTCATGTTTTTCACGTGATCATATAGCAACTGCGCTGTTTTTTTCTAAAAACACGAATTTTCTATTGCTGGCGTCGGCAACCTCCAAGTTGGGCATGCGGCTCTTTGATTCTGCCTGTGCGGCTCCGTGACAATCTAAAACAATTACAATTCAAAGTCATTAACAGCCGAAAATAGTAGAAGGAATGCGTTTCGAATATAACTCATGTATCCTCAAGCAATGGTCACAATAAACAATCATTTTTGTTTTGGAAAGCAGACGTGCCAACGTCAGACCTGTCGATGAAACCTTGCCAAAGACCTTGTTACTTTTCTACTACCTGATCGACCATTTCCAGGTGTGTCTCTGATACAAGATGACCATACCTTTGAGATAGGTTATAATCCTTTCCTGGCAGGATATCTCCCCTTATATGATGAAGAAAATCGTCGATCAGGCGTTAGCCAGAGTAAAGGCGAATCTCTTTATACAGAAAGCTACTGCGAACACGAACGCGACTATTGTGACTTTCCGCTCAAATATCCGGACGAATCGGCACTCATAAAGAACGCAATGAGTGTAAGGACATTTCCTGCGTGTTGCATTGCACCATCACATGAAAATGGTAAATAGTGATGACATTCTTGCATTTCACCTCTTCCCATGGAAGAGGAGAATGAAGAGGAGCTACAGAGGTATATCAATACTCAAAACGTGACAGAAACGTCACATGCGCATCTATTAAGTAAACCGAGTTAATATTCGGGTGTAGAAAATATACTTCTTGTGGTAAATATACTCCTTGAACATGTATATATACATATATGCACCGATTGAAAAAATCCTATGAACAAATCCGGTATATATATACATATATGTATGTAACAAGTTTTTGTCTAACTTTACCAGAAAAATCCCTTGTTTCATAACTTAGTGGACTTAAAATACACTTTTAACAATAGTAAAATGGTCTAGACGATGTGATGCACCTTCTAACTCAAGGAGTTTGACAAAAATACTCTGCATATATATGATTTTCTTCAGAATTTTTTCAACGAGTATATCTACCTACCTCTCTCTCTCTCTCTCTCTCTCTCTCTCTGTCTCTCTCTCTCTTTCTCTCTCTCTCTCTCTCTCTCTCTCTCTCTCTCTCTCTCTCTCTCTCTCTCTCTCTCTCTGTCTCTGTCTCTCTCTCTAAATCACTATTTTTTTGTGAATAAATTCTTTGTAATTAGTCTTTCATATTTCGTATGTTGTAAATGGCATACGGCTTTCGTGTAAACCAGCCCTTTGTGAGCTGATGAACCTACCGTATTTAAATATAGTTCTCTCTCTCTCTCTCTCTCTCTCTCTCTCTCTCTCTCTCTCTCCCTCTCCCTCTCTTACTTTTCGTCCTTTCTCTCCACCTCCCTTCTTATTCTTGAATATGTGAAGAAATGTTTTCCGCTGACGGGAGCTAAGCTGCGGAACATTCTTCCAAGTAAAATTAGAAGTGCTACAACTTTAAATTTCTTCACAAAAGAGTCAAATAAATCATACTTGGTCTCACTATTGATTCAAACTAATCTTTAATTTAATTAATAGTTTAGTTTAATATATATATATCATATATACATGAATATTTGCAGTAAATGCGGATTACAATAATAACAGTTAGTATAAACCGAGTACAGTATTACCTATCCACCCATTCATCCATTCATCTATCTGTATACTTATCCATACCAGCTATATTTTGTGGAGGCATATTGAGTATATCATCGCGGAGTGTCACATTGTTGTGAACTCCGCAGCTTTGAAAAATCTTTAACTGAATTTGTCCTTATTAGACCCTCAAACTCATATATACTTGGTTCTTAACATATCTGGACAGAGATTTACAAACGCGGAGAATAACTCGAAATATTTTAATCACTGAAACTGCCTGGTATATTGTCGGGTGTTCCACCTGAAACGAATCGCGGTGATGTAACTAAATAGCAGATTGAAATAAAAAGCCAAAATGTCGAAATTGCTTTGCTTAAGGAAGAAAATCAGTACTCACGCCAAATTTACGCAAGCTGTAAAGGAACGTTTGCGACATGTCCCATTCAGTGGAGAATCGACACAGTTGTCAGGGTATTCCGTGAATCTCGGTGGAAAACATCGTGTTCAGTGGAAAACATGTGTTCAGAAACTGTAACATTAACGGTTGCCAAGATAGTACAACAGCACACAGAGTAATCTCAGTCATGTTAAGACTGACACCAGTCAGATCTTGACTAACTCACTGAATGTAAATGTCAATAGTTTGAGGCTGAGCTAATATACCACA
>JBAHVQ010000323.1:986134-1001557 GCA_036872915.1 Nanipora kamurai | reverse complement strand
AACGAACGAACGAACGAACGAACGAACGAACGAACGAACGAACGAACGAACGAACGAACGAACGAACGAACAAACGAACAAATAAATAATTCAACTTCAGTTTTATAGCTACATGTGTTTAAAGTACCTAAGCAATGAGCTCTAAGTTACAGGGAAATGTGACCTCTAATCTGACTTCACGCGAACTTAGCAACCACTTTAGTATCTCTTATAATACTGTTCATTTTGGAGAAGGGGCATCTTTGGATAAAAAACTTCAGCAAAATTGTGTTATACATGTTCTGATGAATTGTAAATCCTTCGTATTTTCAAGTGGGCAACATACTTGAGTCTTGAAATGTCAATGTATTTCAGGTTCATTCGAAAGTATAGTACCAACTTTACCTCTTTTAGTTTCGAGTGAAGAATGTGGAAATCTTTCAACGTCCTAGCAATCATCCATCCTTCCGTTTCCGATGAGGGTTCACTATCGCCATGGGAGGACGAACGATGAACCATCAAAATGTAGACGGGGTGTGGCTTGTCATTTGTTATTTCAATCTGTCAGATGACAAGAAAGCAAACTTGCGGCTATAAGCTGAACTGCAACAACCTACGAATTTTAACACTATCGATACTGAAAACACAAGAACTCTGCATGCTCAAAATTTATGCAAAGCCTTAACGACTACAGACATGTATAAGTTTTCTTAAGGCCCTGCACTTGTTTTTATATATAATGCCGGTTTTCCATTAGGCAAAATGTTTCTCGCGGAGTGGGATTTTCCTTTGTCTTTTCAATTTGTTCCACGTTAAACCTGATTTTCACTAGTAGAATTTTCCGCACGCATTACTATTTTCTTGTTTCTCAAAGTCTCTCGGTTTTTCGTTACTCGCGAGTCAAACACGCGTGGGTTGGAGACGAGGAAGAAAACGAGAGACTTGTAAACTTTGTAAGCAGGCGAATCTAAACAAGGCATTACCGGTCACTTTTGTGACCGGAGGTGTGTCCGGGATGTGATTGTACAACAGTCGGTCAAAAACTAATTAATTCATCTTCATTCCAGCGGCCGCCATATCATGGCGAGAAATCCGTAGTTACTGAATTTAAAAACAAATGTTGTTTACTTTTATATAAATTCCACAGGTCAAAGCACAGGATGTGTAAATTTTGCTTCATCGCCAGACTACTCATTGGTCTGACAACATTATTGTCTTGCTTTGTCTTGAACTTTGAATTTCCAGATGTTTATTGTCAGGCCAATGAGTAGTCTGACAATGATTTTTTGATAAATTTGAAGTATTACTTTTCACCTCGTTGTCTTCAACTCAAACTCAAACGTTGAGTTTCAAGACGTTTATTTTGGCCATTGTGTTTCATCTTATTTTTCAAACGGCACAATTTTCACATCCTGCGCTTTGATCTGTGAAAATTACATTAAAGTAAACAGCATGTGTTTTTAAACTCAGTAATGGCGAGTTTTTCGCTGTCCATAATATGGCGGCCGCTGGAATAAAATTGATTTAATTAGTTTTTGACTGACAGTTATACGATCACACTCCGACACACCTCCGGTCATAAAAATGAACGGTAAAGCTCTGTTTAGAGTCGCCTGTCTGCAAGGTTTACAAGTCTCTGGTTTTCTTCCTAGCCTCCAACCCACGCGCTTGATTGGTACGCGTAGCGATAAACGAGAGACTTGGAGCAAGTCTAGTTCCTCATTGGCGCTCGGAAACTCTTTGGTTCCTGAGAGCCAATAAGAAACAAGAAAAAGTCAACATGCGCGGAAAATTCCGCTAGTGACAATCAGGCTTCCGACCTCACGAAACAAAGGTAAATTCCGTTCAGCGTAGAAAATTCCGGCTGGTGGAAAACCGGCTTAACGTATGCGTTTTCCGCTTGGAAAATTTATGGCACCACGAAAACTCAAACGAATTGTCCTCACCGAAGAACTTTGAATTAGAACTCTCCACTTCCCGATGTTATCACACCACAATTCTAAAACGAGAAATGCGTAAGTGAAGTTAACAACAATTTTTATCTCTACCAATAAACTTAAAGTTCACAGATAATGTGACTATACAAAAGTGTCCCCGCTGCATATCGAAGGTTAAATGCAACAAAATTCCACATTTTCTTTAATTTGTGAGAAATGTTGTAAATATACACAAAGTGTCGCAGAATCTTTGGTTGCTGAGAAAACGCTGCATCAAGATGCGATCTCCTGGGAAGCTTATGGAAAGCTAAATTTCAAAGACAAGGTGTTTGGATTATTAAATGCTGCATAAACACG
Source organism: Nanipora kamurai (assembly GCA_036872915.1). NCBI lineage: Eukaryota > Metazoa > Cnidaria > Anthozoa > Scleralcyonacea > Helioporidae > Nanipora > Nanipora kamurai. The sequence continues at coordinate 999,284 of JBAHVQ010000323.1, read as the reverse complement.
ATTCCCTCGGTAAGTCGTAAACGATTTTCGGACGTATATAGTTTAGTCTGGCTAGAAGGTTAGAATAAAACTATATACTCATGACGCTTCAGACATTTAAGGACCAATTACGGCAACTTGTACAAGGTACATGTGCGTAAAGTTCTATTGTTTAATGATGTACTGTGAGGCCATCATGACGTGTCCGAAAAAGTAAACACCCTATAAATTCCGTATACTTTCAAGTGACAATATTTTCTACAATACGATTGCATTCCGCACTACTTCTTCACAAAAGCATCCATAGAATTTAAGAATATTTACAAAGTGCCTTAAACTGTTTGTGTCAAAAATTACTCAAAACTACACTGTCATTAAAACTACATTTGGTGGATTTCTTTTAATTCGGCTGACAACACATGACGAGTCAAGCCCGCCGCTGTCGTGTGGAACTCAATAAATATTAACAATAAAATTTAGGATTTTAAGAAGCCGTTTGGGGCTTGGTTTTGTTGAGATACGTGTTTGAATTTTAACCAGTTTTTAAATTGTAAAATGATTTTACCACATTAAGTTATTATAAGCAACCAAAAATTTCATTTCGTTTTTTAAATAAACAAAACTCTGTTGCCCAAAATCAAGTAAACCAAAGCATACTACGACTAATTCTTTGTAAGAAAACTCATGAATAGCCACTAAAGTGTCATTGAAGCCCAAGTCTTAACTTTTGCTTGCAGTATTTAGGATGCTTTGCTTCATCAGCCAGTCATCTTTGTCACATTTTTTCTCAAACTGCCATTTTGTTACAGTTTTACGACATCGATTTCATACTCGTTCCTTATGCGCCAGAAATGCTAACATCCCATTGAGTGAACATGAAAAAAGTCTTAGAATGGCAACATGTTTTGTAAGACCTTAATCGTCCACTCCAGAAACCCGTAAGGACTGGGCTGGGGGTAATCAGCGCGAACTATGATTGGTCGTTGTAAACTTTCAGCAAATCACCACTCCTGCACGTTACCCAGAACCCAGTCTTTTCGAGGTTTCAAGGCACCTTTAACAGACAGTAATACAACAATGATCTTACCGGTGCGTTCCATGTGGGCTTCTAAGTCAGACTTTTCTTTTTTAAGGCTCTCGATTTCCTTTTCAAGTAATTTTCCCTAAATATAAAAATTATATACCTCTACCTATGGACAAATGGTGGAGTCACGCTAACTCATACGAGGATTAGCACTACCGTAACAACAAATTTCGATTTAGAGAACCTGAAATTCTAAGAACACGACGCTTCAAGGTATTACATGTATATCGAAGGGCAACGCTGTTAGTCCACTCGTTTTTTTAATTGCACAAAGACGACAATTTGGAACGACAATACAAATCGGTTCTCTTTAGCCCAGCTTAACCAAGGTGTCTAACATGGCTCTCGGATACGGGGAATTAAATGCACTTTTGCTCATACTAAACGTTGTTCTGGACCATTTAGTTCTGAATTGCACTTTTTTGATCTTTCTTCCGTCAATCGTAACAAACATATGAATACCAATAAAATCGTAAGCAGACCATTGCCCGTGGCTAAGTGCGGTGCCCGGCTGCCACCCATTTACCAAGTGAGGTTCCCCGGACACCTTTATTCGGGCAGCAAGTGGCCAGGCGTTTGACATTCGCCTCACATAATAGTACAATAAAAAGAATATAAATACAACAGTTTGATCTAAAATTTAACTTGTGACATGTTTCGGTGTACACGACTTCTTTCTTCAGGCAATTATCGAAACGTGATAAAATTGACATATATTTTGAATTGATACAAACTAGAACTAAATCGGTAAGAGTCAGTCAAATCAGAATAATTATCAGAGATAATAGTATAATAAGAGATAAGAAGAGTAATAGTATTGTAAGAGATATTATAATGCTCAATAATTGACGAGGAAAATACCAAAGAAATTAATATTTAATCAGTAGTTCTAAATGTGATACAAAATCCTCCCGACTTATACAAGGTTTTTCCTCGATTTTTCCGGTGAAAGCCATTTGAATCTTCAACCTTTTCAATGAAGATCAATGTTTATTTGCATTCGTATCACAAGTACTTTACAACATTCGCGTGGGTGTTGTAACGGGCATACAATCATTCGCTTTCGATTCGTGCTTGTATATACGATACAACACCGCTGCTCATATTGTAAATAGTACTGGTAAAACTCATTAATAATTCATCAGGAAAATTCAAAAGAAATAAAGGTTTAATCAGTTTCTGTATGATACACAATTGATTAAATAAACATTAGTTTTGTATCACATTTACAGACACTACTGTCTGTACATTTGTTTACGGGTACAAATAATTTGTTTTAACTTTTCTTTCTACAAAATATTAATCTATCATGTGGTAATATTAGACGTGAAAATTATTATTAAACCTCAAAAAAGTTTTTCTGGGCCCCTGATGGGAATCAAACCAGTGACCTTCTGATCGCCGGTGAGATGCTCTAACCATTGAGCCACACGGACTCGGATGGTAGAGCGAGGGTTACTATTTTTACTGGTTTGTACTGGCGTGTACTGCTAACTGCAGTCTCAACAAGTCATGAAATCCACATAAGTTAAGGGGGTCCAATACGAAAAAAAATTTCTTCCTATACTTTCATAGTATGAAACTCACCTTTTGGTATGTTAGGCTCGTTTCCCTGACAAAAAAAAAATATGTTGTTGCAAAGTATTGTTGCGATGGTTACCAGAGTAAAGCACCTTATACGATGAAATTCATGCGATTTTGTAAACATGATTATTACATAAGCATTAGTGATAAAATCATCGAATAGCTTTCATTTACTAACAAACAATAATGTCTAGGGTTTGAACTAAAACTATCTGCATTGAACCTTTTTCAAGAGTTTTACGGAGCAAATATTAAAAGACAATTTGATGGTACGCACGAAAACTGTCACTGCTTCAAAACTATTCAATAAAATTTAATTCTTTTAGTTCAAGCCCTGGAGTAAAATATGCTGAATCCGTCCTAAAAATTTCATCGCGATAGCTTTGATACTTCATAGTTATCTTGCATGCAATATACCGAAATGGGATTTTCGATACGCTTCGAAAAACAACTTTAAAGTTTTTGCATATATTAATACATTATACCGAACAATTTAAATGGAACAATGAAATAATGGAGTAAACCAATCAAACATTGTTATGCGCTCAGGGTAAAACCATAATGAATATAGGTATTTCTTAAATTCTTACGTTATTGATGCAAGTTTCATTGAATAACTACTGAAGTTCAATAAAGGAGACGTCGTAAATTGTTTTCCTTTCATTCTGGAAAATAGGAAAATCTGAGATTTTTTTGTATTGGACTCCCTTAACTATATTTACTATACTCAATGGTTAGAGCATCTCACCAGCGATCGTAAGGTACGGGGTTCGATTCCAGTCAGGGACTCAGAAAAAGTAAGTAGTATAGTTAACTTACGTGGATTTCATGACTTGTCGAGACTGCAGTTAGCAGTACACATGTCACTACGAATAAGTAAAGATAGCAACATTCGCTCTACCATCTGAGCCCGTGTAGCTCAACCGTTAGAGCATCTCACCGGCGATCAGAAGGTCACGGATTCGATTCCCGTCAGGCGCTCAGAAAAACTTTTCTGAGTTTACAAGTTTGAGGAGCATGCGTAATTTTCATCTATACACACCAAGCTACCACATGTCGCATAACACATCTACTAGAATATTAGACGTTTTATAAGTAGTTTACTAAGTCCATTCTGTATCGGGATACAGAACGGCCACTCTTCTTGTAAACAGTACATATTATTATCTCTTACATATTCTGATTTGACTTTTACTGATTTAGTTCTAATTTGCATAGATTAAAACATATTGCGTTGTAATTGACTTAAACAATTTTTGCGTCATCAAATTAAGTTCAAGTGTCACATTTTAATGTGTGACGTTGTCTGAAGAAGGAAGCTGTATACTCCCAAACATGTTGCAAATAAAGTTTCAGATCAAAACTGTTGTGTTTACATTCAAAATATTATGCCAATTTATATTACGAAGACTATGAAGTGACAACTTATGTTCTCACTTCAAAATATTCTGGCCTGGGCGTTCCGTGTTTAACACTGGCTGAACATGCTCATCACTTGTGAGTTGAAAGAAAGGATAATGCTTTAACAATGGAAGTTTTCAGGGCGACCATTTAAGGCTAACAGCTTCTCGCTGATTATAGCGAAGTTAAATCTTCGATTTCGCAAAAGCAGCTTGGAAATCATTTTCAGAGTTTACGAACTTGACGAACGTCCTCCATTCACCATTCGGAAGTTGCGTTGGAGACCTGGTACTAAAACAATGTCAGTTCTGTGGTAACCAGGTCTCCTGCCCAACTTCGGGAAAGGACGATTGTTCTTTCATACCTGGATATGCATGTCGTGCAACTTCTTCACCAGTTCCACTTCTTGTGTCTAAAGTAAATAAAAATTGAGCATCTTAATATTCGTGAGCATGTTAATTGGTATGTAATATGGACGAACGTAAATACGTACGTATGTTCATGTCCAAGTACGTGCATATTTATGTATGTACGTAGGCAGGCACTTAGATACACGTACACACAAGTACGGAAGTGTACAGGCCAGCAGGTAGGAGGCGAGGCAAGTATGTGGAGAGGAAGATTGGTATAGATAGGTAGGTGGGTAAGTAGGTAGGGAGGTAAACAGGCAGGATTAGTAGTTGCAAGAATTTAGGTAGGTGATCAGTTAGGTAGGTGTGAAGGCAGGTATGCTGGTACGGAAGCAGGTGGGAAGTTAGATGGGTAGAAAGGTGGGTAGGTTGGTAGGCAGGTAGGTAAGTAGGAAACTGACATTCCTGTCTGACATTCAGAAACTTTCTCGGAGTGTCATCGGTCGAAGAACTAACTCGTTTTTCTAATCCGAACTAGCATATTTTTCAACGTTAACAATTAAAACTCACATATGTTACAAACAAAACAGGATATCACCTTCGAAGCAAGTTTCTGATCCAATATTGATAGTTTCTTTATTATATAATCATTTCTTTCCTCCAAGGAATGTGGCTTTTTACCTGTTTAGAATAAAATTATTCTGAACATCATCATACAGTACAATTAATAAATGCAGATGTAAAAGTGTTGAGATCAATTTGGACACTTGATCTGCATTATATATCGTTTCTCTTCAAGTCCCGTTACATCGTATCGCGTCGTATTGTTTCGTATCTTATCGTGTCGTTTTTTCAGATATGGGTTTACGCTACTCTGGCTTAAAAGTTTTGAACGTAGCTTAGAAAACTACCGTTCAGGACCTAACGTTTCGACACTACTGTCTAGTCTCTTTATCAGGAGTGATTGATCCGAACATAAGGTCCCTATTTATATCCTTACAGAACCACTGATGACGTTATATTTAACGATATAAATAGGAACGTCACGTTCCAATCAATCACCCCTGATGAAGACACTAGACAGGAATGTCGCAACGTTGGGTCATGGACGGTAGTTTTATAAGCTACGTTCAAAACTTTTCAAGCCAGAGCAGTGTAAAACCATGTCTGTTTATTCACCTGGCTGCGTTGGGAATTTGTTCACGCGTCGTATCTTGTCATGTTCAGTTATTCTATTAATGGTCAACAGTTGGATATAGCAACAAATTCATTGATTACAATCCATAAGATTTTACAGCGTATACTGATTGTGCGGAAGAATGTATGGTTGTTCGTAAACATTTCATCAAATTTAACCCAAGGAAAACAAATTAGTCCGTACAAAAATTTAGTATGAGCTCAAAATTTTTATAAAGGCTAAGACACATTACTGGTGTCGCCGTCAATGGAGCAGCGTGGTCATCAAAGCCTGTCCGTTGCTTGGATTGTGTCGCTGAAATCCCTGGAGCACATGAAATCGATGAGTCGCTGACGTTAAATTTTGGCTAGACTGGTAAGTTCGTTCTAAAACTTGATTGAAAGAAGGAATTTTTCTTCTATTTCCCAAGTGTGACTTGAAATTCATATGTGAAGTACGTACCTCACTAGTCAAACTTTCATATGTATTTCTCTGTTCAGCGTCATTTCAGATGTGAATTAGATATTATATCTGTGACAATTTGTAGCTTAGTATGTCAAATTAAAATTTAAAAGTGATTGTCTCCCAATACCATACGTTCTTTCAACTGGGAAATTTTTGCACGGGAAATTAACACAAAACAAGTGCAACACGAATCGAGGCAAAACACATCAAACAAAACTAAGCAAAATAGAAAAAGACTGTGAACAATTAGAACAAAATCGAGCAAAGCCAATGGCTTCCATCAAAACAACTCATCTTGTACTTACTGTCTACTTTAGACGGCATCTAGAGGTAAATGAACAAAAATAGAAAAGACAGAATATTTAATGATTGGCAATATTTACAGTAATGGCAGACGAAAAATGAAACCTCAAAATAATGTAACAAAAATCAAACTAACACCTATAAAACTAACGTAATTCCAGCAAAATAAATTGTTCGCACAAAAACAAAAAAGAAAAGCATCTGCATCATTTTTTACCTGTTGATCAAAACCTTCGGTTCCGTCAGTCCAGTTCAACAATAGTTGTTCTTCTCCTTCATCCGCTTGTTGGGAGCGAAAATGATCCAAGGCTGACTCAAGTTGACAGATGTACTGCACATACTCCTCACTAATTATGAATTTACGGTAAAACTTCTCTTCCATTTTCAAGTAGATTTGCTTTTGTGCCACAAAAAATCCTTCATCCTCCTGCCCATCTGTTAGATACGATTCCATTTTTCGAACGAGCGTTGAATCAACGCGAACAGCATGTTTTGCGGATGGGACCACGTATAGATTATAGACGTCTCTGGCGCTTTCTTGAAGTTTCTCTGGCTTAACTTTCTTTAACTGCTTCATGTTTTCGACAGCCAACCAAAACCTATGTTTCATACATGTTGAAAAAACTTAGATATTCCTGATACCTTAAGTTGTGAGAAAAGATCAAATTTACACTTTCCAGAAAAAAACCGTATCATTATACTAGGGTATAAATTTATGTCAGAACAAGAACCAGAATACTTAATGTTAATGTTTGAGTAGAAAAGCTACTTTACATTTTTTTCAGTCGGGCATTGGACAATGAATCGTAGTTTAAGACTAGAAAAATTTGAGTCAAGATTTAAAATTTCGTACTTCAATTAAATTTTTTAAATTTTGCGTCCGGAGCAAATGCAAACAGATAATGAACGGCGCGGGGCAAAGATTCGATGTTATTCGAATCTTGATAATATTCAATATTCGAATATTGACCTGGGGCAATATTCAGGTCAAGATTCGACACTAGATGTACCACTTCGAACAGGGGAGCGTCTCATCGCTGCTTCTGAATATGTTGAACACAAATTTAGGTTCATGCGGGAGCATGGTGTATACGATTTCTAAGCTCCAGACAGCAATCGAACCCGCAACCCTCTGATAACCGGTGAGAAGCTCTAACCACTGAGCTACCAAGACTTAGGCAGCACATATCACCAACCGGCACCTTAACTTACCATCTAAGTCTTGGCAGCTCAATGGTTAGAGCGTCGCTAGTCGTCTGATATATACCAAGCTTCCATATGGACCTACAGTTGTGTTCAGCTCATTCAGTTTTTTCCACCATTATAATCATACCGTGGATTCCGCTTAGGCACCCATATGACGACCCCGCATCTTAGCTCACTATCCGAGTCTTGGCAGCTCAATGGCTAGAGCGTTTCACCGGTCCTCAGTAGGTTGCGGGTTCGATTCCCGTCTAGGGCTCACAAATCTTTTTTCTGAGATAACGAACTTAACGGTCCTCTATCCGGTACAATGTAAACATAACTTTAGTATATAATTTAAATTTTTGTATGTAGAGTATTGGTATGTCCTTAATTTTATCTTTTATAACTGAAAAGCCTCGTCGGAGGAGCGGTCAATAAATGCCTGTTTACGCAGTACTGCGTAATATACCCTTCGTCCGTCCGTCCGTCCGTCCTCTGCCCGCCTTCCCTCTCGTTTTCATACCAGCCCTCGAAACCGTCTACCGATATACCACCTACCAACCAGCTACCCCGTACCCATAAAAACCGTCCCTTCATCCGTTTGTCTGTTTATCTAGGAATTCATCTATTATACTGATGATATTATCCAAACCAATGCTTTTCGTTACATCGTTTGTGATCTCATCGAGTAATTGTTTCAGAGCCCCAGTGGAAGTTTGTTCATATGAAAAAACCCCTCTTAAAATGAAAACGAGTTATTTAGATTTGCTCGATATGTAAAAGAGCGCGTCATCTGGATCAACGTAGTGTTGGTGACACATCACAGTAGGGAGTTCGAGAAAACTGCAACGCCCACGCCAGTAAGCTGAATATTTTATAGTTCACGGCCGTGCAGCAAATCAACCTTGCTAAACTTAGGACGTCATTTTTCTTTGTACTAAACTCCAAGGAATTTCGGTTGGTCGATTGGCGTTTCTCGTTAAATACAGCCTAACGTTCTCCCGGTCACAAGTGCCAGCGTCGTCGTGAAAACATGCGAATGATCTTCGTCATGCCTTTTGGAGCCTGCACGACACGCGAAATACCTATAGGACCCTTAATTATTCATTTCTTTTGTTCGGGAACAGAACTCTTATTGTAAGGCCGCCTTGTCCTTGACGTCCGCGTCATATTTTCTTAAACTTACTATTAACTTCTCAGGAAATCACCCATATCTGTGAGTTTATCAAGCAAAATTACTTGAAACTTTGTATGTGAACGCGTCGCATGAAATTTAACGTTACAACAAAATAGTGGTAACATTCATAGTTAAGCGTCAGTTCCCAAACCCTTGTTCAAAAAAATCTGGTTCAAAACAAGACAGCCATATACGTGTTGGTGAAAGTTGATCGTCCAGTCTAGCGTAGTCTTGAGGAAGATTAAGTGTGGTCTCAACTTAAGTTTCAACGGCCTCAGCGGCGGTCATCTTCAGAATTTAGAAAAGTGTTTTGTCAATCCGGCCATCCATTTAAAACAATCAATTGTCGTGTATTGCGAGTATACATGGTAGAAACAGTAATTTCTTTAAATTGGTTATTTAAATCAATTATTTACATCGAATAACGAGTAAAGTTGTTTTCAATCACCTGATACGAAAAAGAAATCAAGAAAATTTAAGAAAAATGGGCAAGAAAGATTTGGGCAATAAAACTCCCTCCGGGGCAACCTGGAAAAGATCCATGGTTACCTGAGGGTCAACCAAGATAAAATAGGTTAATTTCAAACCTTGTAGAAGCCATGAGTTTAAATGTTCTGTGCAGTGATCTTTCGTAAGCGACCACCCTACGTTGACATTGTGGGTGGTCGCTCACGAGAGGTTCAAATGCATCTAGAAGGTAAAGCCTGCTTCCTAGGCAGTTACCTTACCTTTCCACCATTTTACCTCATAGAGCTGTACGCCAGAGCTCCGGCTACCGGAGGTTGGTTAGACTTCTCACATTTTTCAGTCGAAGAAGCCGGAGGCAGGAGTGAGTTGTTTTGTTGCAGTTCCGGCTAAAAGCTCCGGGTATTCTAATTTGCGAAATATATAGTTTGTCTGTCGCTGGAAAATCTAAACTACTAAAATAGAAAGGACAAGCTTGTGGACATCTTCATGTTGTGACGTTCATCGAAGTATCGAAATTGTTCATTTGTAACTTTATGGTTTTTTGGGGGGTAACAATTTGTTCTTTCGTATTGATGAAGTGTTTCACTTAAACTGCTCATTTCTGGGCAAGGCGAAATGTCCGTCTTTCGTCTAAAACTCTATTTAATTCACTTCCTTTAAGCTTTTTCAATCGACAAATTGTACAATCAGGAAAATCGTGAACTCATAGGAAAACATGACAACTTTACCCTTACAATCTCGAAATAGACACGTCATGTTTGCTCGACAGGTTCATGACTTCATGGTTTTCATCGAGAGAGGACCTGGGAACGAGGTTTTGCTGGAGCGGGATGTCCGAGAATTAAACTAGCCGGGGCCAATAAACTGGTTTTTGTACACCCTTATTACTTTAACATGCAAACCTTCCTTCACCTTCAGAGCAATTAAAGACAACTTGCTCTGAAGACGACTTGAGTCAACAAGTCGAAATCTCAGCATGATTTAAATAAATACTGTGGTGTTTCTACAAACCTAAATTTACATTACTTAAAGTTGTATAAATTATCTCAACCAGCAAAGAAACTAACAAATTTAGGAATGGTAAAAACATCTTTATGTAAAATACCTTAGCATATCTCCTGCTCCATTATGCCCAAGAAATTGCATAAAATAACTCCTTGCCAGGCTATTATCAATGATCTCGGAATACGTCAAAACTTTCTTTCGCTTGGTATTCAGTTTGCGTCGTGGCAGGGTGTTACCAGCATCTTTGACATCGTCGGTGCCGTGGTTGGCGTAGTCCGGTCCTCCGAGCATTTTGATACGTTTTTCACACTGAGATTTTGCCACTGTGCACTGATTAATGTACCTCTTTAGGTTGCGAGATCGAAGCATCTCGCCTTTATCATACGACTGGCCTTGTTGTCCATGATGATCTAGACCCTTTAGATTGTTGATACTTGTCGCTTGCATAATCTCAGCAATTATATGATACCTGTGATGGTGTAAAACAGATTGAAAATCTCATTAATCACTCATGAGGAGAATGCAAAGCAAAATCATAACCGTGTCGTATCTTTATATGTGATAAAACACGCTCGTTTTCCTCGTCGAATTTTCTCGGCTTGGAAACATTAATCTTCAAACTTTCTTAGCAAATTAGCGTGTTGACGGGTTCGTTTTTGAAGACATTCAAAAACCTCGTATAACGTATTTTGTCGGATCTAAGACACTCGACTGCTGCCTTGTGTTTTATATCCAATCAAACACTCCTGCTCGTTTTTTAAATACTTCCTCAATAACTCAACCCATGCAGCAGCTTGGTATTATTTAGGCGCGTCCCGAATTCACTGTTCGGCCGGATTGTGGATGTTATCATCACCTGGTATACGGCAGCAGGATTTTTCTAATATTCGATAAAACTCCAGTTATACTACAATTTACCTACGCAACTCCGCTTACGCTACGAAATAAATAGCTAAAGTAAGGGTAAGAAATGGCGTATTTTTCGAACACCAAAACATTAATCGATAAAGTAAAAGAGAAAAAAAAATTGTTTCTCATCGCCGTGCGGATTATTTTAAAACTTGCGGGTCAATCGATTTCTTTTGGGTTTTTTTTAAATTTATTTTTTAATTTTTTTTTTTTGCGTATTTTGATTCTTTCAGAGCTTGGGCGATTATTACTTTAATGACAGTCATATCTATTTTACCCCGTCCCGGGGATTACACAGTACAGAACATCTGGGTCCTGAGTATCCAAAAACTTTCCGATATGAATTTCAGTTGACCATAATTAGTAAGGTTAATTAATATAAATTAATATTAAAGGAAGGTATGGAAAAAACACCCAGCCTGGTTGCCGGCTCATTTTCAACTTGTTGGTAAGACGAGAAACATTTTGTTTTTGGTCTAAGGCTAGGCTGAAATTTACTGTCTACATTGCTTTTTGCATCCCTGCCTTGCCCCAATTTCATTGACTTACCTTGTCGAATATGGTTCTTACCTAGTCGATTTAATACGCAGTGTTAAAGGAATTTAAACCTGCAAAATAAATGGGCATACGTCCAAGGTACTCAGTACGATTCTTTGCAGATTTGCATAAAATATTCCAGAAACTAGGAAAGGATTGTTTCCTTGTTTTGCTGTTTTTCCTGTACATTATTTTACTGGTCTCGTTCCAAGGTTTTACTTCTTTCAGCTGATATTTTTGTAATTATAACCCCGTTTACACTACAAACTAAAACGGTAAGGTAAGGGTGAAAAGGGCGACGTGCCGTATTGTTCGAAAACGGAACTACCTCTATAGCTTATCCCAAAACCAAAATATTTATAATTAATTATACATTTATAATATTTAATACTGGGTATTTCCATCATTATTATCATATTGTGACTTCCGCTTAGGCAGTACATATGACGAACCTGCACCTTAGCTCAACTTCTGAGTCTTGGTAGCTCAATGGTTGGACCAGAGGTATTCAATTAAAAGTCACTGAGGTCCAGTTATTAAAATTTCCTCCAAGTAAAAGGTCTGAACCGAAGTCCAGCTCTGTTTCTGACCACATTCACCATATACATGTATGCATAATTTTGTATTCAAATGGGACTGTCATGTGCAACCACCGGTCTAGCACCAACAAGTGACCACTTTGTGGTGATTAAAACGAAAATTTGAACTGTTAGAAGCAACCAGTTAATGAAGGGACCAACCAAAATACTTGGCATCCAACCAGCTGGGGCAATGGGGATAATTGTCCCCCATTGGTGCCACAAATTCTTTATCCAATCAATATATTACACATTTTTTCAAGAAAATTTTCTTAATTTTGTTATATTTTGGCTAGGATATGCATTTTCACATGGTTCTGTTGACTCTTAAATCAAAAAAATTTTCAGAGAAGGTTGCTTGGTGACTTCCTTATCAGTAGGTCAGTAGGGCAAAAATGCTTTTTTCTTTTGCCCTGCCTACCAGAAATATTAATTGCACCTCTAATTTAAATACACAATCACAAAGCACATTTTAATTTGTCAATCTTGTCAATTTGTCAATCTGTCAAGTAGAAGTCTTATGAGAATAAACCTGTCTCAGTGGTTGCAGTTGCCACAATATCTTGGCATCAGACTAATTTTATAGCTTACATAATTAAAATTCCAAACAAGTAGTGTCATTAAGACCCTGTCAACATAACACCTGATGGCAGTCTCAACAGTCAAACGAAACATTGTTTTGCTTTGTCATAGTTTCTACAGAAGTTATGTCTTCATTAAATTAACCAGTTTTGATTGGTTTATAGTTGACGAAAATCCAATCAGAATAATGTATTTCCCATAACAATGGTGAAAGACAATTTATTTATGCAGTGTTCTAGTTAGGTGAAAAAAATGAGAAAACAGGAAATATGCATATCTAGTACCGCAGGTAAAAATACAACACATACTTCAGCAATCTAGACAGGAGATTTGCTTGGCTTCGCAAAATGTGTATTAACCACAACA
>JBAHVQ010000323.1:907767-934969 GCA_036872915.1 Nanipora kamurai | reverse complement strand
CTCTCTTCAGATAACTTATCAATATCTTCCTCACTGTTATAAATTTTCACTGCCTGTATGACGCAGTTGTGCCTAAACGATAGGTACATGGTAATGTCCCCAATTTCTATCAGTGCTTTGACATACCATAGTTGCTTGCATTTCTCGAGTTTCTGTGTAAGTTTACATCTTGGGTTTTCACATTTTGCTACTTTTTTTGCCATCATTTCGGCTACCCACATGTACGCTCTGCGTACCTATTTTTATAGTTTGGGATGCCCGAGAACCCTTTGCCTTTTCTAGTCTTCTTATATCCAGTTCTACTTTTCGATCCCGTCGAAAATTAGTGACACAATAAACTCAGAACGAAAGATAACAACACTTTGATTTTCTAAAACTTGGTGATGCTTGTGGAAGAAAAATACCCTCATGATGCATCATGAGGCCCAATTTTACCATAGAAACCGCTTGAAGTATTCTGCAGGACATGCATAAGATTTTTAGTGAATAATACCGAAAAAAACAAAGGAAATTTGAAAAATGCTATTTGTGTAACCATGGCAACGGAAAGTGAACGAACTAGTCAACATTTTAAAACCGTATTTACACATCAAAAAGCTTCAAATCTTACATCCAAACACTTGTCAACGTTTACTACAATAGTTATAGTATCTATTTTTTGCATAATCAAAAAATCACTTTCTGGAGTCATTTTTGGGTGTACCCTGGGCTTAATAAAAAAAAATTAAATCTAGAAAACTAAATCACGCTTTTTTAAACGACGGTAAATAGTAAAGAATAACGAGGACTAATTCTCCAACGACTGATAAAGAAAAGACAAAGAAAAATTAATAAAGTTGATAAAGAAAATTTGTTGTTACTTGAGGGCTCGATCCAAATGTTGAACCCATTTAGTTCCCTTCAAGTTTCCTGGTTTTTGGATTTTTTCTTCCATTGCTTCTGCTAGTTCCTTGAGTTCTCTAAGTGCTTTGGGAGAGTAGTGATAGTGCTTGTAAATAGATTGCAGCATATCTTTTACAGATGACAGTAGATGTTCCTCCTTGAGTCCATCAAGAATGGCCAATTCTAAGTTATGAGCAACACAATGAACTCCAGGCAACTATGGAATGGACTGTTTGAGTTTGGCCACAACACCATTTTGAACTCTAGTGTAAACTGAAGCACCATCTGAACCCAATGACACTATAGCATTTTTCCAATCATGCACTCCAACTCTTTCCATTGCCCTTTCAAAGCTTTCTATCACACCATCAGCTGCACCATTCGCTAGTTCAACAATACTCAGAAGCTTATTTACTGGTTCCCCATTACATAGCATTCGGACATAAATGATTTCCAAATCCTTATTACTGGTGTCAGTGCCACCATCTGCCATTAAGGTGAAAAATTGTGGCCGAGTATTGTTCATTGCCTCCTGTTGATCACGTTTCATTACTGCTGCAATTGCTTCTACAAACTCACGGCATCTTTTATCATTGAGATATGTTTCTCCCAGTGTAATACCATTCTTAACTTCAAGAGTGCACAATTCTTTGAAATCGGAAAATGGTTGTCGTTAATCCTGGCCTCGCATCCAACACCGAAAATTAAAGTAAAATTTACGCTATTGATGTTTTAATTCCCTTGTATTAATATCCCGAATCTCAACAGAAAATTCTCCTTTCATGAACAACAACTCAACTATTTACTTCCGCTTTGTCCTGATAGGTCGGATTGTTTTATATCGCCTTATATGGCATAACTAATTTTAAAGTTCTTTGGTCTCTAAAACTTACTGGATTATTAACAAAATTAAACAATTTCCAACACTCTCCCCTTATTAAAGTGTCATTAAATGCACCTTTAATACATTCTAGCCCTCCTCTAGTTCGTTTAACGCAATTCCGACAACTCTATCTCGAGCAGCTTCCCTAGCTTTTCGCTCTGGTCTTTTTGGTTGAAATTCTTTCGCTCCTGGATTTAGCTTTCTTGCGCCTCGATGAGCCTCTGGTTTCGTAGCAGGACGTTCACCACCAAATTTGTAGATCAGCCACCAGTTGCGCGTGCCTTTCGACAAGATACCCGTTCCCCGTTCGCACTCTGTATCCCCTCACGACTCCATCTGTCCGATGACCTTTCTTTCGATCCGCCCAATTCTCCATTTAGCACTCCTCTTCAGTGAATCCTTTATCAATACGACTCGTCCGGTTTCCAACAGTTCTGCCCACTGATCCGCCGTTCCTTTCTGCTTCTCGTCAAGTGCCCGTAAATATTCGTTGATCCAGCGTTTTCGTAGGTGCTCTCGACAACGCTTTACAGTAAATACTTTAGTCGTCGCGTCACGTCTGCTCTAACTCCTCGATGTTTTCCTCCTGACACGTTACTGGTTCTCCTCTGAGTAGAATGTTTGGAGTTACCACACGTCCTTCGATTTCTTCTCCCATATATACAAGTGGTCTATTGTTCATGAAACATTCGACGTCCAATAATGTATCTTCGAGTTCCGCGTAAGTGAGCATAGCCTTGCCAACGACCTTCGATAAAGGCGATTTCATAATGCCAATTAATCGTTCAAAGAACCCACCCCACCAGAGTCCACGGGATAGATTGAATTTCCATTTTATGGATTGGCTCGCTACGTAATTGTTAACTTCGTCATCTCGTTATAATATTTCTAACCATTTCTTCGCGGCCACGAACGTCTTTGCATTGTCGCTTACCATTTGTTTCGGAGAACCTCGACTTGCGACAAACTCTTTTAAAGATCTTTTAAACTCATACGTGCTGTGGTTTCTGCATAGTCTGAGATGCACCGCTCGCGTGCAAGCACAAGTAAACAGCACGACGTACGCCTTCGCGATCGAGTTCTTTTGTTTCTATTAATACATAGGCCCAGCGAAGTCAACCCCCGTAGTGGAAGACGACACTGTGTACTGGGTCCGATACTCTGGTAATGCAGAAGTGGAAGGATTAGGTAAGGATTTAGCTATTATCTTCTTGCATCTGTTGCATTTAAACCGTGCCGACTTTGTCATACGCCGTAGTTGAGAGATCCAGAACCGTTCCCGTACTTTACACATCGTTGCCTGTACTCCCCTGTGTAAGGTTCCTTTACGGCAATGTTCGATGATCACCTCTGCAAGAGGGTGTTCTCGAGGTATAAACACAAGGTGGTATCCCGTGACGCCAACATGACATCTCCACAATCCCGTGTTGTCCTTTTTCAACTCGAAAGGGCACTGCAATTGTTCATCTTCCTGTGCGATTTTCAACCGTCGATTTTCTGCTGCGGCAATCTCTTCTGTCGTCAATGGTCCTTTGCCATTCTCCTTTTGCTTACAGTTTTCTACAAATCTCAAGATGTAAGTCGTAATGCGAAGAAGCTTCCAGTACTTGTGCCTTCGAAGAAGGGTCTCAACCCATTCTTTTCTTTTGTTCGTCACTTCCCTGTCTCGCTCAAGAAGTACTTTCTCTCTCTTCGTTCTCAAGGTTTCACGCAACGCTTCTTTGGTTTCCGTTATTTCTGGTTGCTCTGGCCACTTCGATCTGTCCGTCAACTATGCTGGACCCTTCAACCAAAATTCTCCTAACTTCTGTGGTGGGACTCCACGAGTACCCAAATTGCTCGGATTTTGATCTGTTGATACATAACGTCAGGTGAAGTTCCCCAGATCTTGGATTGCCTTCACTCGGTTTCGCACGTACTTTGACCATATTCCCTTATTTGCCGACCAGTACAGGACTGTCACGCTGTCCGACCATAACTGATTCTCCTCCAGAATATGAAACGAGCTAAGAGCGCGATTCACGTGACTGAGCAGCTTTGCAAGGGTGTGGGTAACCACAAGTTCAAGGCGCGGTATAGAAACGTTCTTCGGAACAACGTGAGACTTTGAAACCAGTAGGTTCTGACTTGTCTTCCCGCTGTTGTATGTAGCTTGAACGTACACTGCTGCACATACTGCTAGCTGGCTTGCATCGGCAAATCCATATATAGAAAGCGGTTGACTGTTGTGGTTCACCACGCTTCGAGGTACTGTGATCTCGTTACATTCGCGAAGTGTTTTGATCCATTGGTTCCAGCGTTGTGCTATGTCATCAGGTACTTGTTCATCCCAAGAAACATTACGCAAACACAGTTCGCTGAACAAGATTTTTCCAGTAATCATCACAGGTGAAGCCCAACCAAGCAGGTCGTATACGCCGTTTATTGCTGCCAATATCTTACGTTTAGTTAATGGTGAAGCTGTGTGTTGACAAGATTCAAAGTGGACTCGAACAACATCCGTTTTCTTTTCCTAAGGAACTCCCTGGGTCTTTGTCGTTGCCCTTGATTC
This sequence comes from Nanipora kamurai, assembly GCA_036872915.1. Classification (NCBI taxonomy): domain Eukaryota; kingdom Metazoa; phylum Cnidaria; class Anthozoa; order Scleralcyonacea; family Helioporidae; genus Nanipora; species Nanipora kamurai. The sequence continues at coordinate 930,653 of JBAHVQ010000323.1, read as the reverse complement.
ACTGGAAACTTTCGTGGTGGAATCTTGATTATCCTGCACGTTTTGGTTTGAAGTGGATTCCAACTCCTCAACGTGGCTGTACCATTTATGTAGAGTAAACCCTCCCTCTTCCTTGATCGTCGTGGCTTGTTCCTTGAACGTTTTAAGTTCACTGATTGAATCCCCTCCGCTCTGTACGTTATAAGGCTCTGTACGAATAAGGCTTTCGTTGTTTCGGGATAGTCACCTTGAAACTGTTTCACATGTTGTTGTATAGTGGCCCCAAAGGTACAAGGACTTGGCGCAGCTCCAAAGATTACTCTTGTAAACCGGTATTCGACGATTTTCCTCTCTTCTAAGTTGTTGTACCACAAAGTTCTCTGTGCATCACGGTGTTCCTCATTTATTCTTACTTGTAGAAAGGCTTTCTTTAAATCTCCGGTAATGCAATTACTTCTCAGTCGAGGCAGTCATTCAGAGATGGTAATTGAGGATCAGCTTTCGCAGAACAGTCATACACGATTCTGAGTTTACTTGACTCGGCCTCTTCTCGAATCACCGGCTGATGTGGAATGTAGTGTACCACCTCCCCCGTTGGCTTTGGAGGCACTGGTTCAAGAATCTCTTCACGTAGCTGTTCTTCCATCACTTGGTGATACTCGTCTAGTTTTCCAAGTTTCTCTAATCTTCTCGTTGTGCTCCTCAATCGTGCTACTGCCCGCTCTCTTTCCACTAGTTGCGTTGGATGGTCTGGTCGCCATGGCAGATTAGTTTGATAAAATCCCTCTTTCGTCTGGTGCAAGTGTTCAATAAAGTCCTCATGAAATTCTGTGTCTGTCTCCAACTTTTCCACTAGTCCCAAAACGTCCACTGAACACAACTTTTCAAATTCACTCTGGCTATTTAGAAAAAATCCTTTCTCAGATGACTCCATCGAAACAATCTTGCCATACAAGCCCATCCAAGCATAGTAAATTCTGATCCTGGATCTGCATCTGGGTTTTCACCAAGGATGGGCTGCTCAGCTGACCTTATCCGTTGACAATCCGCAGCTCCTAAAATAATGTGCACAGGTAGTTTTGCTTGTCAGTGGTCTCCTCGTCGCACAGTTGTAGCTTCTGAAGAGACCTGGGCCTCTTTCTTAGTTCTTTCACCTTGGGATTTAGTAAGTAAGTAAGAACTTCTTTCCCTGCATTGATACAATCAATATCTAACTCGAAGTCGTCTACCACAGTTGATTGGATATTGATTCGATAGATGTCCACATTCCTCGTTATAGTTCCATATAATTGCTCGATACACTTTCGTTCTCGTCTTTCTGGTTTGAGAGACAGCTTGGTGACGATATCCGAGCACACATATGAAGTACTCTCTCCCGTATCAATCATGACTCGAACCACGCGACCATTTACCTTCGCCTTGACTGTTGGATGAAGTGTTGTTGAATTGCTGTTAGCGCTTATATTCTTCTCAACAGATTGTTTAACTATATCTTCTGTAGAAATTTGGACTGTTCCTTTTCAACGGTTGACTTCTCGTTGTCACATAGCGATGTGTGGTGCTTCTGTCCACATTTCACGCAGTTTCTAGATCTACAGGTAGGTGCAGTGTGTCCTTTCCAGTGCAGTTATAACACAGTCGGTTCTTCTTCAAAATCTCTCGACGACTTGCTACAGTCAAAACTTTTAAACAGTACGAACTCTTATGTTTCTCATTGCCACAATAGACACACCCAGTGTTGACTCCCCTGTTTTGTCCGAGCAATAATCTGTCCTTGTTTGGATCCCGTTTTTTCGGGCTTCTCTTCTTTCTCTGTCTGCAGTGGGTTCCTTTCGACCTACTTTCGTAGGTCTTCTGTTAGCTCCTCAAGTTTTCATTCTTCCCATTTGTCCAAGCTTATCCATAAGTGTGTAAACAGCGCTTTGTGCTGAGTCCAATTTTTTCATTGTAGTAAGTGTTCTTACCGCTCGAGAAGGTTTGTTGTAGAACTCATGTATACTTGTTGTCTTGTGAATGTCCGTTATCGGTTGTAGACCTTCGATCTCTTGGATGATTGCTGTATGCACCTTTATATCCTTGCCGTATGTTTCCAGCAGAATGTGCTTTGCTTTGATCTACTTCGACCGAGAATTGATTCCAGAGCCGTGTCCAGTCCTTAAAATCCCCAGTGAATGGACTAATGGTATACCTTTGAAGTTTTACACTCTGGGCAGTAGTTGGTTGCGAAGTGTTCTCTTGCAATCGTTTTTTGGCTTCTTTTTCGATTCCCAATTTGCGCAAAAGCCATTCCTCTTCTCTTTGGATCCGTTGAACTTCCAGTTCTTCCATCTCTTTCTTTTCACGTATTCGAGCTCGTACAGTCTCCTCATTTATTGCTCGTTGTTTCTCTATTCCTTTCTCAATGATTGCTCTTCTCGATCCATTTGTATCTTCGCTAATGTCTCTTTAGCGAAGATACAAAAAGAGGATTTAAAGAATCCAGCAGTTGATACCCTTCTGCGAGCTTATGATTCACACCAAACACTAACTCGCCAGAACGTCTCAAAAGAGTGCCATTTAGTGTCCGAATAACGTATTCTTGGTGATGGACCTAAATTTTTTAAAGCAGCAGTTTTTATGATTATGTTTAAATTACCTATGCTACTATCGATCGTCTGCTTTTCGATGCATATTTTTAAGAATTTACATTTCTCACCCTCAGCTCGTAACAGGAACTAGCCTGACAAAAGTTTATGAGTTGGAGTGTAGTTTGTGATGGGATTCTACAACAAATGAAACAAACACAGCAGGTATCTGACCTGTTCCGCACTTTATAAAAAAACATTTCCATAGTCTGATCATCGGCTAAAAGTTTTTTCTTAATTCCGTTAGAAACATATGCCATCTTGAAGAGCAAGCAAAAACTGATGTCTAATTACTTTTATGAAGGAAAGCTAAATTAATGTTTCACATTTTTCTTTGGGTTATTTTACGAAAGAAGTAGAACCGATTTTTTCTTTTTCACATCCAATTGTCGAAAAACCGATGGAATAGTTTGTTAGAAGTTTTAATAAGTTATCCCGATTTCCCCGAATTAGCTCGAATTTTCCGTATTTTATGTGATTGGGAGGGGATAAATGCCCCCTGCCCGCAGCCTCGTAAGCCTATGATTAGTTTATAATTGTGATGGAGTTTAAAATGGCTTCCGAGAATGTACGGTGGTAACACGAAGGGCATCTTCGTGTTTTGAGATATTAAAGCGATTGAAATGGCATCGTTTGTGTTTCTGTTTTGTACACAGATGGGAAGATTTCATTGCAATTGTTTTATCAACTCGCCAAGTTTTTTCAGGTATTTTGTTTGTAAAAAATTAAACATTTGAACGATTACGAGTTGGCAAACCTGCTTAAACGATAAAAATTTTACGTATATCTGTTCCACAGGTAATTTAAATACCACCATGGCTACTTTGCCTCCACAGAAAAAAGAAACTTTACGTTTTATACCAATGCTGAACCTAAGTCCTTATCAGAACGTTTACATTAGTTAAGAGTTTCCCTAATGTGCTTCAGCAGTCAGGTGCAACAGTGGCTGTAAATGTGATAAGGAACCAAAGTTTTATAGGTGGGCGTTCAGTTGTTATCCAGTGGATAAGTCCGAACGAGTGAACAACGTTATCCATGCATTGAACAGCCAAACGTAAAGTTTACCCGCCGAGTAGAACTATCCAGTGTGCATTTCTCTGTTGAGTGGATAAAATTTCGGTTCAGTTTTCCAGTGCTAGGATAACGCTGCTTACTCGCTGCTTATCCGTTGGATAAGCTATTCGGGTTTGGAACAACCGATCCCAGTTCTACATCATATGTGTAGACACTGATGAAACAATTTCTTTTGAACTTTCCTTATGAATTGTTGAGTTTTGGAATTGACAGGACTGGATTTAACTTTAGGAAGTTCTATCCGTGACTCGACGTTTTGACTCTACACACTGCTGCCTTGATTCTTAGTATGACTCTCAGTGATGACGTTATCTAAACACTTAAGCCCGATCGTGTTAACCATGTCGGAAAAAGTAACGTGGATAAAAGATGTCACTTGTTTTATTAAAACGACAAATCTGGCTATCTCACGTTCTGCTGGTCGTGGCTATAAATCCACTTACATCTAAAATCCGCCGGACTAAAATCAAGTGACAACCGTATTGGGTTAGGGAACCCAACCCTATTTTGTGGGGTATGTTGGGGTTTCATCATAAAAGCTACGTGCGTAAAACGCTTTTGATTTTTTACTGCGAAGGTTGATCATGATTGGATACCAGAACCACGAGCGGCGGCGACTGAAACATGAAGATAAAACTAATAGCAATATTTGTTTTCCGTGAGTTCGATATGGATATACAGTACATTCATGATGCTTTGAGAATGATGCGTAAATAACAAACTGCTCATGTTTAATTGGTATTAGATCAGTCGCTTTATTTTTGTCAATCGTCTGACAAACTGTAGCAATACGTGTCCTCGGATCTATTTACGAAATGAGTAGTCGTTCTGTGTCAGAATATAGAGCGTTTAGACTTGAAGAAATAGCAATCACTCACTACGCCTGATTAACACTAACGACGTAAGCAGAAAGACAAGATGAATTAAAAATTAAAGCATGACTTCTCTCGGACTAGCAAAAACTCAACAACAAGAATTTTTCTTTATTTCGTCTTTCGATTGGCTCTTGGCTTATGCACTGTCTATGATCTTAGTCTTATGACGATATTTATGTCGGTGGCTTGGCCTCATTTCTTTTTTTTGTCTTGTTTCAACTTTGTTATTAAACTCACTGGTGAAGCAGGCTTCACACCTTCACAATAGGCTTATGATTAGCTTTACTATTTAGCATGACAGCCATGCTCTTCGTCATCAAATCCCTTTGGACCTGAGGGGAGACCAAAATAGTGACACGTGGTTGAGTCAAGTGTATATACATACATAAATGTAACTAACTACAGACCGAACCGTTTCGGCCTTTTGGGCCTCATCAGTGTAGTGCTGTAGTGTATGTGTATTTATGTATATATGTGAAAATATACATAGGACCTTGAGTCCTAGGGGATGCTGCCTTGTGGCAAACGGAGATTTGAAATCAGTAAATATGTCCAGGGCACGCAGACCTTTGAGGACTCAAGTGGCAAAAATATTTGTATTTGTAGTCATTTCCTTAGTTATTCATCCTGGGTTGCGTATCTCTTGGACATACCAGATTGAAAGCTTTATTACTAGAGTGTTTAATTAACGTGATTTTTTGTAAGTAAACAAAATTGCATGTTCTTAAATTACTCATACTTGTACATATAAAAGGGTATCGATTCTGTACTTTAGTGTACTGTGAAGAAAGGGCAGTGTCCCGAAACGACTATAAAACAACAATAAACTATTGCTGTCTGGTTATACTTTGTTTATATGTATAAATATGTATCTAATGTATATAGAAAGGAAACGAATCATTTAATCTTTTCTTGGCCGGCGGGACTTGAATGTCCGTACATTTGTAAAGTGTTTGGTCGGCATCCATATCTAGAAAAACAAAGGGTTGAAGGATTTTTAAAACTATTAATAATCAACGCATTCAAGTTGTTTATGGAAGTTACAAAAAAAGTAAAAACAGGTGGTGGAAAAGCTTAATGCAGATGCTACAGTTTTGGACAAAATCTATTAAGAAAAGTACCAAAATCCAAATTGTTCACTCTCCTCAAAAACATTTACTGTTTTTAAGGGCCAGATTTGTATATTTCTATTTGGCAAGAAACTCTGGGGAGTCATCTTATACAGTGTTTCGGTGGTTGGCCTTCAATAAACTCATATCAACAGGTCTTTTCCACAAATCCGAATTTCTTGCGTGTCAACCCTTACGGCAAAGCTCTCAAAGAGTCTAATCAATAAATTTCGTTTATATTTTGTTTATAAAGAAAATGAACCGGCTCTTTCTGTGCAGCTAATTAAAGTTTAGATGTGAATAAAACAACATCTTTCTTCCTTCATTTATACCAACCACAATGAAGTTCAACTTCAAAAGCAATAGTGTACATAATTTTTGCTGTTTCATTAATATTTTGTATCGGTGATGGAAGCGAACCTTGTTCCATTTTGTGGTATCGTGTTCTTGAAGTTTTACCCGAAAAGCTAGGTACAAAACGATCGTTGACGGAAATTCGCGTAGAAGACAAGACTAGCCTCAATCCCGGTATGTTGCATATGTAAGAATTTAAAATTAATGAGTAAGATATCTATGGGGGAATTTCCCGCTTATTCAGGTTTGTTTTGCCCAGAACATGTGGCCTTGAAGAGTGTCGACGTACCAACACAACAGAAAATAGAAGGGGCCTTAAGGTAAATGTCAGTCTCGGGAAGTTTAGCGTTATTTTGTCGTCATAACGCGTAAAGGTCAAAAACTCAATACTAGAAGTAAATCTACTAGAAGAAGTAAATCTAACGTATCTTTAGTTTTTTGTCCACCAGTGGCGATGCCACGAGAAAAAATGTGTAAGTACACCTGAGACAAAAATTAGCAAATTTTTTTCTCCAAAGTTTTGTTGCACGATGCCCTTTAGGTTGATCATTGCCCATATTTGTTGAAAGAAACGAAAAAGAAACATTTAATCATGATCGTTATCTTCTCCAACGTTGCGAGACTTCCGCCCACCAGACAGTTTCGAACAGTTGTGATCAGTGGCGTAACTATAGGGGGGTAGGAGGGGTGGTTGCCCCCCCACACAGCATCTGGATGGCCATTTGTCGGAAAATTGTGATTCCCTGTCGGAAATTTGGATGCAAACTTTCGAGATTAGGGAGTTTGATGAGAATGAAGCTGTTCCAAGGGATATCGAAGACCTCACAACTCAATTCGAAAACATTTCTACATTGCTAAGACTTTCTCTAACTTTGCCTGTTTTCTCGGCCCATGATGAAAGAGCGTTCAGTTGTCTTAAGCGAGTCAAAACTTATTCACGTAGTGCAATGGTAGAACACCGTCTCTCCAATCTTACATGCATCTCTATAAATCGCGAGCATGTCTCATTCATCGCGGTAAGGCATCTCCAAAAGCCATTTTTAAACGCAAAAACAAGAAAAATTTTTAATCTATAGAGTGATCTCGCCAAAATATTGTACATATTTTCATATTTCTGCTTAGCAACCTGATGAGAATTGTACCAATATTATCTTTCTAAACATTTACAGGTTTCGTTTGCTAACTTTATGCGGAAAGACTGCGTAATTTAAGACCAATTAAGATACATTTATGTATATGAGACATGAGTAGATTTGAGTAGATATGATTTATTTTTGCACAAATAAGTGAATAAATATATGAAATATTTCTATGTGGCCACGCCTACATGACCACGCCCATTTGTCGGAAAATCTTAAACCTTGCTTCCCCCCGCGAAAAATTCCTAGTTGTGCCACTGGTTGTGGTGTTGAAGACCTAAACCTTCCAAAGCCTAATTTCCACTATACAAAATTTCCCACACGCGTTGCCTTGTTGTTTTTCATTGGTTTTCGAGAGTCTTAAAGTTGCTAAGAGCCAATGAAAAACAAGAAAATGCAGTACGTTCGGAAAATTCCACCTTTGGGGTCAAGAAAACGCAAAAAACCAAGGAAAAACTGTACCACAAGTTTTGGTTACGGTTCGTTGCGCGGTCACCAGTAACGCGCGCACAAATGGATTTTTGGTCCAAAATGTTCCAAGTCGAAAATCGCACAGGAAATGTTCTGTTTTTAAGTCGATGGGGAATTCTGCGACGTCTTCATGGTTCGACCGATAACATTTGAGACGCTTTCACACGAATGAACAGTTTGAAAACCCAAGTCGGCAAGTCCCAGTTTGCGTATGCGAACATCGCAAAAACTGTGGATAAATGCTGTTAAACGAAAGAATTTCCGTAAATTATTGGATCTGTTGAACGTCGGAACTTTGAAGCTGTCTTCCAGATGGTTTGCTTAGCGTGTGAGTGCTAGTGGTCTATTGGGTAATCATTATTCTCATTACGTATCGTTAATTACGTAGGATATTACCCTTCTCGAGATCACCCTCAGGCTTAGCTTTAACTAGTGACACAAGCATGAGCATAACGACATTCTCAAGCATAGTTAGCACTTTTTGTGAAACTCATTAATAATTCATGAGAAAAACTCAAAAGAAATTATTATTTAATCAGTGCATGTAAATGTGATACAATGACTCGTGGCTGTATCAGATTCACATATCAGTTCTGCCTCGACTCCCCAACATTAAAATAGCATTTTTTTGTTTTGTTTTTTTGAGTTAAAATAACTTCAAAGTCCACGTTTCACAAGTACTTTACAACATTCGCGTCGGTGTTGTATCGGACATACAGTCACTCGGGTCCTGCTTGTAAATCCGATACAACACCGCCGCTCATGTTGTAAATACTACGTGGAAGGTACCGCTTTGTTTCCTTTGAAACAAGGGTCGTCCAGGTTAGTGTATTCTTGAGAAAGACTGTTGGGCGGTCATCTTCAAAGTCAAGAGAAGAGTAAATGTTAGGTTCACCGATATTTGTCTGGTTTGTGCGTCAAAAGTGGGGTCGCATGAGTCATAGAAATAGTAGTTGTTCGTATTAGTTGTCACTGCTTGTCCAATCTTTGTTGTTGTTGGTTTTTCTGGTAGTTGACTCGTCTGTAGCATTCGTTAATGCGCCCTGGGATCAGTCGTCTGCCGGTTGAATTGACGATCTGAATAGCCTCTTGTGTGTTCAACGGCGCCTTAATTCTAAGTCCTGCGGGAACGAGACCAAAATCCTTACAGCAATGGTTGAACTAGAGTTGTTGGCGTATACGTCTGACATTGCTTGCGAAATGGATGTAGTCGTTGGCAAGCTCTTCGCTCTGTCGTCCAAATGATTATAATAAATTAAATGGATTGAACCTGGGAGTATCGTTAACCTGAAAGTTGATCGTCCAGGAAGTGACTGACGTTTCGACGGCCTTAGCGGCGGTCGTCTTCAGAGTCAAGGGAAGAGTAAACGACTGCCACAGGCGACTCAACTACTACAAAAACCAACAGCAACAAAGACTGGACAAGCCGAGACCAACTAATACAAACAACCACCCACTTCCATGACTCATACGAACGCCCACTTTTGACGTACGAACAAGATACAAATATAGGCGAACCTGACATTTACTTTTCACTTGACTCTGAAGATGACCGCCGCTAAGGCCGTCGAAACGTCAGCCACTTCCACCAACAGTCTTACGATTCCCCCAGGTTCGAACCATTTACTTTAAAACAGCAAGGAGTTAACCTAACTGTGAAGTGCTTACAGCGCTTCCATATGTCGTTCTTTACTTACTCCGCTAGTGAAAGCTAAGCTGTACTTTCCTGCCTCAAGACTTCCAGAAAAATGTTTACACTGAGAAATGGATTAAAACCGGCCTACCCTGCCAGGTGTATCCAATCATGTTACATCCGCTTCCTACCATTCCAGACAGTTTTGACTTTAATTACTTAGATTGCTAAAGAAGCCTGAGTAATAATTCTTATGACCTCCAGTACTTCAATTGCTTGAGCCTTGGTGATCATTATTTTGTCCTTGATTACTTAGATATGTGAAGAAGCGTCAGTCATCATGATCTTGGCCTTGATTACTTAAACTGTAAAAGAAGTGCCAGTGTGTGAACAATTTCCTAACAAGGTGAATAACCAGACATGGTTTTACGCCAGTTTGGCTTGAAAAGTTTTAAACGTATCTTGCAAAACTACTGTTCTTCATCCAACGTTTTGACACTCCTGTCTAATGTCTCCATCAGAAGTGATCGTCCTGAGCATAAAGTCCCTACTTATATCCTCGAAGAATCACTTATGACGCTATTAATGAAATGCAAATAGGCATTCGGTAACAGACTACCGTCATCGCAATCCAATGGAACGGGGGCACTGTTGATTTGCCACGCTTCCAGAGGATGTCTTTGATGGTAACGTGGACTGGTGGTAATAAATTTGGAATGTTCCCACAGTCGTGTCGTTGGTTTGACAAACGTGCTTCGTAAAGCAGAATATTCTTTTTTTAAAAGAAAAGTGCCTTTTTGGTGCTTCCAAACTGGCCGATGTACTCCTCATCATAGCCGTTACGCGGAATGGAATAAATAAGAAGTGTCAGTAATCATTATTTCGACATTGATTTGTTAAATAGTTAAGGAAGGGTCAGTAATCAGGTCAAATCTTTATTTAACTGGGAGAACAAGCTTATTTCATGGGGCCCTTAAATCAGTAAAGTCTTGTACACATTGGACGTGTAACGGCGTAACCGTACGCCGTGAATCATGGACATTAGCACCATATTATTTTAATGATATCATTCAGACTAAACGCATCTGTGAGCGACATCATTAAAATAATATGGAGCTAATTTTCAAACCTTACTACGTACGGTTACCGCGTCGCGTTGTGTCCATCGTGTACAAGCCTCGACACCGTCCAAACCATTTATCAAATTGGCCCTGGAGTTCCCCGCTGGCTGAAAATGAGCACTTACGACGTAAAAAGCTTAAATATTAGACTGTATTTACCGGGCCCGTTTGAAGTGAAATAATCTACAGATCTCATATCAACATCAATTACGCTTCGTTTTGTTCAACGCAATTATGAAAAAAGTTTCTCGTATTCATTCTATTGCAAAGACGTCGTTAGCGAGGTTACCAGGGTCTCGCTTACTAGAACGCCCAATTAAAATTCAGACCAATGCCACTCTTATTCAAAATCACTTTTATTCGATTGACATACATTTGATCACAACAGAGATATAAATTACAATGGGAATATATTAGCAGGAACAATTTTACAGAAGACATATATTAAACCTTTCTATAAATCTTAAAAGTTTTAAAAATAGGTAATAAAATACACACATTTCGATAAATCGTCGCACACGCGAACTTTTCTATTAAAAATTAGACGAACATCTATGTATTCTCTGCATCGACTGCATATGAAAATAACTTTACTTCAATTTAATACTACGTTACAACGGCTCTAAGCTACAAGTGAGAACCATGCTTAGTCTTTCTATAAAGAACGGTTTTACGTGATAGAGCGTGTTATTCGGTTCGGTGTATAATGCCTCTCAACTCAAGTAATTCATGTTATTCCAAACTTAGAATCTTATCCCGACGAAATGCAGATACATGCGCATTCATTTATCAACGTGAATGTGCCTAGTTCTGCACGTGAAGTTCGCGCTGCTTAACTAAAACTGAGCTTTCTTAAACCTTAAATCTACCTTTAATAAAAACAAACTAACAACACAGAAACACAACAAACTTTCCAATTTCATTATCCTTAATTTCTAACTACTGACATTATCCACTACAACTGCTGGAAACTATCTGCGCTGCTTTTAATGCTACTGACTCGCTAACAGAAGATATCACACGGTGGCGACCGGTCGCCAATTATTTCATTCACACAGTGAATCTTTACAATCATTTCAAACTAATTTTTTGCAAACTGTCTGAATATTTCTTTATTAATGCCATGTTATTTCTTGTTAGTTCACTGGGTAATAGGATAAACGTTGTATATCATTTCATCTATAATTAAAAATTTTGAAAAATTCGCAACAACAGCTTATGGAAGTATCATTGTAATTGGACAAGAAACGACAGATGTCCTGTTAATTTCTTATTAGTTTAATATATATGGTATAAATTCTGTTATGACATAATTTTATCTACGATTAACAAACGATTCACTATTGTAGATGAGTGTAACTTTACCAGGCAAGAATGCCTGACGACGTTACGTCCCCTAGGCATTAACCCACGGCTCTAGAAGTGACTTTTTTCCCTACATATAGCGTCTTCAGAACACAGTAATGGCCGAATTACCTACGTCTACTACAGGAGTGGTTTCCACTGATTTCTTAAAATATGACTCGCAGGGGTTGTGCAAGTGCGTACATCCAATGAAATACAACTGTAAATTGTTTTCAATCAGGTACAAGCACTTACAGCGAGCTGATAGTCAGCCGTGAAAGAAAATAAATTACCTTCCACTCATTGCGAGACCTCGCCAACAGCTCGCCGCCGGATCTAACTGAAAGCAGATTATACAGTAGTTGTACTTAGTTGGATGTGCCCACTCGAAGCTCGGTACGAAACTATTTCTTCATAATTAACATAAAGCTTCGTTTCAGACTAGATGAAGTTATAATGTGGAAGTGCAGAATTCAAGAGATTTAGTACTGGATAGTTTCTTTCTTCTTTCTTATTTCCACAGACAATACCCTAATTTTACTCACCAAAAATTCAATCCACACGATTTCGTGCAACATTTTTGGGTGACTTCTTTCCATCTCAACTGCAATTTTCGTCGCGCTCTGGAGACGTTGCATCACTTGTGCAAGGAAAAAAATACCGAGCCGATTTTCTTACGGCAAGACGTTTCGACACGTACTGTACCCCGAAAAAAAATGTCTGAAATTTAGGGTAGCTGTAATAATCCCCATATTCTTATGATGGTCAGTATTTTCACAATAACGTCAATAATACTTTGCTCTTCCGTTCTCAAGTAAGGCTGGTTAATTATACAATTATGTGAAATATACCTAATTTATCTCATAATTTCGAATATATTAATTTAGTGTTACAAAATACAATTGAATCTCTTAAAAGAACAATTATAAAGCATGACCACCACATACAAGCCTGTTATACTTGACAAAATGAGAAAAAATTGAAATACTGTACATATATGTGGTATGTATTTGAAATACCGGGAATCTTGCAGGTTAACCGAGTCATTAGACCTAAGTGACTTTCAAGCTCAAACATCCCACGTTTAGTACTTACTCTTTAACCTTAACAAAATGCATAAAAATTTTCGGCACTACTGATTATTTCAATAACTCGATAACCTGCAATGGGTAGATACATGCTCTGTAAGTTTACCAAGAACTTTCATATTTAATATCAACAATCCTTCCATTGTATTGTCGATTTTACGTGCTAGGATTTCTTCAAGCAGGTATGACCTGCCGATCATTCTTGCCACTCGAAGTAGACTCCTCAAGATTTCGAACCTTTGATAAAGAAATGAAAAAGAAATCCAAAAATGAAGACAAGTTCAAATGCTCACACTGTACAGGTTAAAAATACTGATAAAGAAACTTAATCATATTTGGAATTTCAAGCTTCCAATTGTTAACTCGCCAACCTATTTCGCGTTAAATCTGTGATGTCGAGGATGGCAAGAACGTGTTTAGTTTATTCAGGTGGTCAGTAGTTGTTGACCTAGACGTTTCCATCTGTATCGTCAAAATTCGAATTTAAAAAAATATATTTCATTTAAACGATTTAGTTGCTTAATCAACGTACGAAATCCGGTTTGAAATCCAAGCTAAACGTATCTTTTGATTCCATGATTGTTGCTTAGGAATTAAACAAATGTTATCTCTAGTTTAGAGTTTCACGTCATGCTACTTAATGTAACGTTTCATGAAAGCTGCCTCGTAGTGGTTTGGTAGTCAGCTTTCACCAAGTGTTTCATCGTATAAAAGGACCTACGTGGTCTGCCCTTTGTTTTCGAAGGAGTATATTTTTGTAAGATTATTTTTTTCAATCTTTTAGTCAATAAAATGTAAAGAAACAGATCGAATAATATAAGACACCTATTCAGTAGGACTTGTTTGAAACAAATATTTCCAGATTCAATAAATAAAATACGCATGTGAAACTTCAAGCACGGCAAAATTGTACTTTGGGATGTAATATTGTCTGGGATATTTTTTGTGTTCTCGCTTTGTTTTCTCGTTTGTTGTTTTGTTCTACGTGTCCTATATATATGTATATGACACTGGGCATTAAAGGGCTTAGGGTTAAACGCACAATCCTGTTATTTATTGTTTCTCTGGTAATAACGAACATATAGGACGAAGCCAAAAATGGGAACATTTCAAAATTAAGGGTAAGGCGAACAGCTCAAAAACTGTGCACCAATATAACAAATAGATCGTATAAAATGTTACTTACCGGACTACGAGCTTTTCTTTTAGAATAAAGGACAGCATCGTGAACGGATAGAAACGAATTGTCGCTCATGTGTTTCGCTAAGATATAATCTCTAGACACATGCCTTTGGGTGTAGTCTATAGAAATAAAAATGTATGCGCATGAGGGAAGTGGGAACTACAGAAGATTGACAGTTGCCTATCAAGTTCAAATGCGCAGAAAGTATTGTAGCCTAATACGGGGACCGAATCCTCGACACTCCAACCTCCAGCGAGAACAGCACTGTCTAACTAAGGTATCAAAATTGCAAAACTGATAACATGGCTCAACCGGAAGACAGCTATAATATCATTGTTACCAAATTCACGAATTCTCGCGTCACTCTTACTTCAATATACATTTCACTGCCGATGTTTTGTGAAGAATGGATCTTCACGATTTTAAAGAAGTACAAGTAAGTATGTCGCAGTTTTTCTATATCGGTTACAAATAGACCACCAGAATACAATACAATAAACGGAATACAAATTGCTCAGTCTTCTCTGGCAAAAATAACTAAAAGCATCGGATAGCTACAGATGCGTTAAAGATTGGCAGCGGTGATGCCAGTCAGACGCTTTGATCATTGAGTTATGGAGTCTTAGGGCTAATGTTATACGAAATATGCCAGGATACGGTATCTTACCTGGAGAGATAAATCCTTTTCAACAAATTAACTCGTTTCAACTGAATAGTTATTAAGGGTTAATCGCTGGTCAAGAGTGTGATAAAGAATTTAACACCGCGAGTGAAGTTCACGACCCGGAGTGGACATTTGGGAGTTTACGTAAATACAATGCCAACGTTAAGGACGACGCGGCCTTACAATAAGAATTCTCTTCCAAAACAAAGGAAATGAGTAATGGTGGTCCTTAGACTATTCTTCACGCCGCCCTGGCTCCATACAAGACGTGAGGATAAGCACTTCTACGTTTTAACGGCGAGATCGGCTCTTCAAACACGAAGAACTTTGGGCTGTATATAACTGACTGACCACAACTGCTTGCAAGTGTTTGCGAGAAAGAAAATAAACATGCTAACTCTACTACGTACAATTTACCTCCCTGCCCTAGAATATAAAGCACTTTGTTTACTGGCGTCGGCGTTGCAGCTTTCGTAAACTCTCTATTCAAGCTTCACGAACGACTTAAACCCTTTAGTGAACATTGAGTAACCACCAACTCTCACGGCTCACCCTCACTCACGTGGATTTTGTTTTTAATTTGCCGTGAAGGAAACTTCAGTCATTACACATTAAGGCATGCTCTCACTAGCATGAGATAAGCAGTATGAGAGTAAAGTAGTTTAAAGATTTAACGCCGCTGCTAAGACAATAAATTGGGGGCGAGTATCCGATAAACTGGAGATAGTGAAGGAAAACCGCTGTCCAAGCTCAATTAAGGTGAAACATTTATTCAAAGTTCGAGTTATCCATGGGGCATGGTACTATCGAGTCTAGATTTACAGCCAAGTATACAGGAGTAAGCTGGTTCGACTGAACTTCTATGAGATTTACTTTAACGCTCAGCATCCGATATATCAGACACCAAGATTAATAGAAATGAAAGAACAAAGACTAAACAAAGACAGATCAAAAAACAAAAAACATTTTAAGCAGGGAAGAAGAAATTGTAGATTGATAAATGAAGGTCCCCCCGACATTTTAAGTCCCAGCTACTGCGGCATAAAGTTACGTCTAAGCGTGAAATTATTTCACAATCCACCAAACCAACCAAAAAGCAACGGTAGTCCTAGGTAGATTAAAGATTATTTACAACAGTCTGGTACTTACAGGAACATCCCGCAAGATAAATATCCACTCCCATCTCTTGGCCTTTTTCAATAATCTAAATATGAACAGGCCGACCACAATGACGTTATTACATAAAGAAATAATAAACAAAAAATTGCAGGGGGTAGCTGTCGAGGTAAAAACTAATAACAGTAAATGCTGGAAGCCCACAATCCTACACGGAAACAAAAAGATCTTCAATGTGTTGAGGTTAATTTGAGTAATAAATATGCACAATACCCTTGCGACGTTGAAGAGATTTACCTGACGAAGACATTGTACTCCCACTGAATCGATAATTGTAACGGTGAACAAATCGAGGATTAAACTATGAATTTTTCCCACCGGAACTTGCGGACCAGAAGCCGTCGGGGAGGAGCTACTCGACTGATCGTCTAGTTTGGTCACCTAGCGTAGAAACAACATGAATATGTGAGCCTGCATGTGTCAAAATTACAAGATTTGTGCCATGTTATTCATGCCATTAGTAACAGTCAATACCACTTGGTTACTCAAAGGAAATTTAAACAAGACCTTCACAGTTATCGGCTCATTTTTACATCACAGCGGATTTTATCCTCATTCTTAAGGTTGTGCTCGTTCATGCCCCGCGCAATGTACCCTGTAAGTCTGAAAGAACTCGTTGGTAAACAAACAAGAGATTCTTGTTTTGAGTTTCACAAGAGCCGTTCAAACTGTCCAATTTTTGAGATAAAGAAATGAAACAGAATTCTCCATTTGTCTCATTTTAAGGCTGGTGAAGAAAATTGTTCATATCAAACTATGATTTGTTCAAGCAGTTGCACTGTTCCATCACGGACATATATCTATTCGATCAATTTATGAAACACATTACAAAACATTAAATAGCTATGTTTATATCAGTCCCGGGAAGATTTATCTGAGAACAGAAACTCGTCAGATACGAAACAGGTGAACGAAGAGTTTCTCATGGTCAGTGTATCAAATCAAAAATTCCCGCCTTGATGATGGGAAACTTAAACAGGTAAACCATCTTAAATAAAATAATATAATGCGAGGAAGCAGAAAAGAAAAACATTGCAGATACTTTTTTAAGAAAGAAGTTTTCGATAAAAAAATATAGCGACCAAGAAAAGCAACGTACAATATCAATTTAACGGGACGGTACAACAAGTGCGGCTGTAACCTTTTTGATTCATTGCATTTTCAAATATAAATGCGAGCTTTTCATCAACTCAGCCATACCTTCGTGCATGGTTTGTTTTCGGCTCATCGATAACTAACGAGGTTGCCGTAAAGTCTGAACTGTAACCTGCCCTGATACTCTGCCCAGTCCGTGAAAGTGAACACTACTATACTTCTTTAGTTCTTTTCATAATTCGCTAGACGACGTTTCCACTTTTAAGTCAGCATTCGTGATTTTGATATCAGATACCAACATGCATGGAGAAGAATTCGAATTAGGGTATCATTCGTCAGACGAGTTCCCATCTCAGGCAATGTTCACGTCCCCGATATAACTTTTCTTGAAAAGAGGTATTTCAACCATTTTTTACGTGCTTTGACCCAGATGCACCATTTATCATGTCACAAGACCACCCTCCCCATCTCCTCAGAGGCGCCCACATGTTCACACGCGCTGTATACTTACCCCTTCGGTTGCTTCTTCCGTAAAATCGTCTGATCCCAAGTTATTAAATGAGACGATGGTCGACATAGGGTTTACATTGCGAACCATCTTCAACGTGACCTGTTTGTCACCGTCCATCACAACTTCATCCACTATCTTGCCAGGTAACATCCCAGGTTCTTGGACTTCCACACTGAGGTTCACAAAATCTTCGTCTTCGTTTGTCTTTCGTTCGGAACAGTTTTCTCTTAGAATTGTCAACACATGGTCCAGAAGGTTTTCCGCGTTTGTGAAAATCAGAGGCCCTTCGAACTGCACTACTCGAATTCCCGGAACGTTTTTGGTGTTCCGACAACGGTTTGGATTTTTGTAGAATTCGGTCTTACTGAGATGACCAAGAGTAATGATATTTCCTTTAGAAGCTCGGTAAATGATGGAGAGAAGAGTGACCCCAAAGCCAATGATGAGTCCCATCACAATACCGAGGAGAACGACGGAGAAGCATGAAGTGAACCATACGAAGGCGTCAACTTTAGAAATCTTTCCGATGGTCTTCAGCTGTCTGAACTGCTTGAAAAGACGCCGCAGGGACACGACAACGATGGCGGCCAGAACTGGTTTAGGCAGAGGTTCGAATAAAGGAGCAATAAACAACAAAACAAGAAGAATGATGACGCTAGAAACGAAGCTTGCGATCTGGGTTTTCCCCATGCCTTCCTGTACCACGGAACGCGATAAGGACCCCGCCGAGACGAAACAGGAAAAAAATGAACCAAAGATGTTCGCGCAACCGTATGCGAACAACTCCTGGTTACTGTCCGTTTTGTACTCATGTTTTTGGGAGAACAGTTTCGCAAGCGAGAGGTTGGTTGTGGCTGCCACGAGTGCAATGAGGAAGGCATCCAATATAAGGTCGACGAAATACTTTTGGTCCGGCGCGTTAAACTCGGGCACTCCTTTCGGAATGCTGCCGACAACCGAAACGTCGAATCTTGATTTGAGCTTGGCAAGGTGGGAAACGGTCGCTCCAATTATAATGACCAGAAGTTGCGATGGAATCGGGTAAGGTAACCGAGATTTGTACCTCTGGTTTATATGGTCAATGACGAGCAGTAAAAGCACGCATATTAACCCTGTACATAAAGCAGCCACGTTTGTATCGGCAATATTCTCGAAAAGATAAATATAAGTCTACAAGAAGATAAGAAAAAAATCAGTAACATATACCATAATGTATAAAGAACATGGGGACAGAGTATATAGGATAATATATATACTTCTAAAACTCATTAATAATTCACGAAGAAAATACAAAGGAAAATCATAACTGTAACGGATCTATATATTGGATGTAGATCTTGCTCACTTTTCTCATCAAATTATTGCAGCACAAAAAGCAGTAATTACAAAAATTTCTTCGTCAAGTAGTAAAGCACTCCTACTCGGTTTTTAAATATTACACACACACACACACACACCCCCCCCCACACACACACATATATATATATATATAATTTTTTTTATTTTAATTTTTTTTACATATATATTTATATGTATAATAAAAAAATCCGTTTTATTACTTTTAACCTGTATATAGTTTCTATCTATCGAATGTTTTAAATTATATATATATATATATATATATATATACATTATTTAATTTAAAACATTAGATAGATAAAAACTATATACAGGTTAAAATTAATAAAACAGATTATTTTTTTAACTCGAGTTTCACGCTCGAAGCGATCCTCAGACTAATACCTATAGCTAAAATTACGGGTTTAAGGTTGAAGACAAAATTTATTCTCGTGCCTACACTTCGATAAAAGTTCTATACTTTTGTTTAAAACGTTTTTTCCTGCTTTTAACCTGTATATAGTTTTTATCTATCTGTTTTAAATTAAAAGATCTATTGCTCTACGATTGTATTGACCATTCTTTCCGCCACTGGTGGCAAATCTTTTGTTTAAATTGTATATATATATACGTCAGCAATCGATTGACCAGGCGGGAATCGTAATCTTAGTATAAATATCAATGCCCAGCATAATATTTTGACAAAAGCCATCACAGTAAGTAAAACACGAATGAAATCATAATATTTATTTAAGGTTCTAACGTTTCGTTGCTAATGGCTTTTGTCAAAATATTATGCTGGGCATTGATATTTATACTAAGATATATATACGTATGTAGCTTAAGTAGAAGAATGAAGCTTAAGCTATTTAAAATCAGATAGGATTTAAATGTCCCGATATGGAGGAAACTAGTGTATGTTTCGAAATATCAAGAGCCCAATTAAGATCATTTCGTGACCAGCTCCCAACTTGACCTGTAGCTCAGTTGGTAGAGCATCGGCCTAGTAAACCGAAGGTCGCGGGTTCAAATCCCTGCCGGGTCACGTAGAGTTTTCTCTACTTGTCCGGTACGGTTCGCCACTCGGAGTAACATCTAACATCATATACGTATGTGTACAGAACCAGCTCCACCAAAAGGAAAATATTTATATAAAAGATCAAAACCAAACCAAAAAAATAAAAATAATAAAAAAAAATTTTAATACGTTTCAGGGCTCAACTCCGAAACGTATTAAAATATTTAATATATTTATTTTTTTGATTTGGTTCTGACTGTAACTTAGCTCTGCCACATGGTACTGTGCACTCTACTGGTTTTGCACAGATTTAGCTATAGTTGGTCAGATATGCAACTTTTAAAAAACAAAAATCATAACATACTGTTGTTATGTATTACTATACAATATGCATTTTGACAGAATGTGCTAAATCATAAGGTTGACACAAAAGTTTGTAGGTAATACGAGTCAATGTTATCATTCCCAATTTCATTATCAAAAAGTTATCTAAACAGTGTGCTTATTTTTTTTAATCTGACTCTGGTGGAATAATTGTTAAATATTACACTCCGATATGACATGATATTATGCCATACTCTGTATTTATTTCTTTCGCATAAAAAATCATTCATTCATTCAGTTAAAAAGTTTAATTAAGTATAAAAAGTGTGAGTGTAAATAAATTTTAAAGCAAAATAATATGACTTACTTTGGGAAGAGCAAATGCCCCAGAATACCGTGGTGGATTTATTCCAAAGAAATATTTAACTTGACTAGTAAAAACAATGAACGCTGCTCCTGTTGTGAAGCCGCTGACCAAAGGTCGTGATAAGTAAACCGTGACAAAGCCAAGATGTATGAGACCCATTGCTGCCTAAAATAAATTCAAAGTACTCGTTGTACAAATATATCTCTCAAATATATACTCTCATCTTCAGTCTGTAAATCGAGGTGCTTGTGAAAGTGCTTTCCTTTCCCACTGACTAAAACGATATTTGTATTCATTGTTGTACCTGACCGCAAAAAGTCAGACATAAACAGTACTATCAATTACTGCTTCACATGTCTCGCAGAGTATCCAATGTACGCGTAAAAACGCACGGCTTGTTTTTGCCTGTTAACAGGCTTGAATGAGGTTGAGCTGGTCAGCTTGAACATCAGTTGGTGCGGTTTCTTCTGAAAGTGTCGAAAATCCTCGTGTGTTACCCACTAACACAAACTGAACAGGCATGAACAATCTTGTCAAGCTGATAACATTGTTCATGCCTGGTTGAGCGGCATAAAACAAGCATGTTAGGTCAACAATGTTGACGTGATACAACATGTTCCGACATGACGAAGTAACAAGGGTGAACAGCAATGTTACAACAACTACGAACTTGGTTGTTGTATCAAGCTGGATTTTGCTCGTTCCAACACACATGAACAACCGCTGTTGATTCGCCAAGCTGTAACAGCATGTTGAAACATGACGGAACAATGTGGTTATTTTATCAGTCCTGTTCTATCATGACGGTAAGTTTGTTACAGCCTTGTTGAACCAACAAGCCTGTACCAACATGTGAGATTCTTATGTGTGTAAAGGATGGCCCATGTTACACGGTGCAATTAATTGTATATATCAAATGAATCGCACGAAATCTCACAGCGTGCAACATCCGTTATTAGCCAACTATGTCG
Organism: Nanipora kamurai; assembly: GCA_036872915.1. Taxonomy (NCBI): domain Eukaryota; kingdom Metazoa; phylum Cnidaria; class Anthozoa; order Scleralcyonacea; family Helioporidae; genus Nanipora; species Nanipora kamurai. Next base: position 909,195 of record JBAHVQ010000323.1, on the reverse strand, counting down.
CTTTTCTTTAATCTACAGCGGGATCTATATCATTAATATCCCGGAATTGAAACAGAGAGCTACTTGCATGAGCATGGATTTGAAAGGAGACTTGCCACCTTCCTCACCTTTTCGCCATTAGAAAGCTTCAAATATCGTCCGCAGATGAAGCTATCTTTGAATTCACGTCCTCCATACTCTTTGACTTTGAGTTCTTGTATTAGTTTAAGTTTCCTTTCGAAATTGCCATTTCGCTTTTTGACAGATGAATTTTGATTTGGACTTTTTTACAAAGTTATCCTCAGACCATCCACTTGGCCTGAAGATGACTTTGTAAAAAAAAACAAATAAATAAAAATTTACCGTTCCAATCTATCTTCTTGTTTTAAACCTATATTTGGGGTTTTCAAGGTGTGCTTCCGGATTTTGCTTTGCTTTCTGCTTCTTGAAGTTGTCGGCTGGCTATGGATCGTAAATACATACCACATGCACCTACCTGAATGATTCCAACAAGGAGCGTCAATGCTACAGCAATTTTTAGTTTTTGTTCATCTTCTGGGCTCCAATGAAAGCCTTCCCTGGTATGGTTAACAGAACTATTTCTTGCAATATCAAAATTATACTTCGAAATTTCTTTTTCGCAAACTTCTCCGACCATAGTTGACACAACTGCGAAAGTTCCTGTAGTAAAAAGAAAAAGAAAAAGGAAAGTTTAAAATACAGAAAATAATTTAGGGCATAAACATGTTCAGAATAACTTAACTGTACACTGGTTGTCACAAACATCATAGATAAGTTCTTTTTGGTCTTTGATTAGTTCTTTTTGTACCATCTACATGTATTAACAGCAGGGTGCGCAAAATCGCCAGCATGGCCCCCCGGACAACTTAAGATTATTTTGGGCAAGAAAAATTACCAACGACCTGCTCGTCGGGCTATAGAAAAGTGGATATCTGTACGACTGTAGCAGCCAAAATACATACAGTATTTACTCAGTTACTTATGCACCTACACACCTAATGAGTGAAAGTACAGATTTCCCACTTTAATTATTCAGTTTTTTGTTGTCACAGTTACCAAAAAAGTGTTTAGACTACTAGGACAATGGATTTTTTCGGGCGACTAGATTTATACTCGCGGCTTTCCAAAAGACACCCAGGTTTTCCAATATAAAATAAAACATATTCTAAAGAATAAAGTCATCTTGAAAACTCATGATATGAGTCAATACAAGATAAAACTATTGTTGAAACTGTGATATTTCTACTTTATTTCAAAGTCATCCTCAGGCAGAATGATATTACAATAACATGCCAGAGTCTATATACAGGAGGTGTGATGACATCATCGAGACTATATATATATATATATATATATATATATATATATATATGTATATGTATATGTATATGTATATGTATATATATATATATATGTAGTTATATATAT
>JBAHVQ010000323.1:890354-906318 GCA_036872915.1 Nanipora kamurai | reverse complement strand
TCCGTCATTTAATCAGTGGCAGAATACTTAAAATAATGAGGGATCTGGAATTGAAAATTTCTGCTATTAAAATACTAGTTGAGTTTTATAGAGTTTCTTTTTCAGCACGACTTTATCCCTATAGTCATTGTTTCCGGTCAAACTCTCATAACTAGATAAACTTCTCCGTCATTTAATCAGTGGCAGAATACTTAAAATAATGAGGGATCTGGAATTGAAAATTTCTGCTATTAAAATACTAAAATTTTTGCATGCTATTTTTTAAGTACTCATAAAGTTGCGAGTTCACTTCGGAATCACTTCGGAAAAACAAAATTATCATAGGTGTGCACAAATGTATTAATTATGAACGGAATTTCTATTCTGACCATATACATGTAGGTTGATTATTTTTTATATTTCATAACGTTAATTGGAGCTCGAATATACTCAAGGTGGAAAGGATAACCGATTACTGCATCAGGTTGACCCTGATAGCAATGGTTACCAAGGCTGGCGTTTACATTATCTGCTCAAATCGAAGATTAATGCGGATAACACAAGGCGAAGTCCTGATTATTCTAACTATAAAAGGAAAACCGAATTAACTGTTTAATCCTTTAACAACCGCATTTCAGGACTCTGCAGTTGATGAGTAAAATTGTCCGGTGTTAGCCAGAGTAAAAATCCTGGCGTTAGCCAGATGTAAAATAGCCAAGGGGGCTAAATTTGTACCTGTGCTATTCAAAGGCTGAGGATACAGTTTTGTCATGTACCCTAAAAGATACTGCTCAACAAGTGAAAATGTGACAGGACTCATTTGTAAACAAATAGAAATGATATTTTACGTTTATAAAATCCATTGTCAGAAAAAATGACATTAGTGCTACATGTATACAAAAGCTACTGTCTGTAGATATGACAATTTCACGCCATTTGGAATTAGTTTCAAAATGAGATAGCATCAATGAAAATGAGATTGTATCATGATAGGCCCTTCACAGCTAGCCGACTGCTGAACTTCGGCATGTCGGTGTCTCCTTGGTGCCACTGTGGCCGTAGAGAGGGTCTCGAACATCTTTTCGTAGAGTGTCCCTTTTCCCGTAGGTTGACCGACTGGTTCTTCACCCTTTTGAGACGTTACAACACATCTGCCCCACGCCCAACATCGCGTGAAATCCGTTTTGCCTTCCCTAAATCCGAAGGTGTTCCGACCGGATTTTCGGCACTGATGGGTTTAATTCGACATCACGTCTGGGTAGCCTGCAACTTCCACCGCTTTCAGGGTTTTCAGCCAGAGCCCGGGTATACCTTAGACAGGATTCGGTCGTCCTTCCGCTTCCTGTCCAGAATCGAACAACGTATTGTTGAACAACTACCTTTCCGCGATGCGCTAGGTAGAGGCGCCCGACTCCCGGAACGACCACAAATCAAGGCGTCTGTTGACCCCCTCCGAGGCCGGCAGGCGGGTCGGGTGCAGCAATGTACTCCGGTTCAGACTCTTTAGGTCGTTCCTCCCGGAGTTGCCCGGTTGCCGGGAACTCAAACACCGGTAGTGCTTGCTGCCGGCGATAGGTCTGTGGACCTACGCGTTGCCATATCCAGTCACATCTCAGTCTCCATCTCACTAGCGGCATTGCTCACCTGCTGTCGCCGTATCACAACCGTGTTGTTTCAGGTAATGGAGGGGAGTTCGCGCCTCCCTTTGACCGAGTGTAAGGTAGCTCCGCAGGTTTGTCCCGTTGCACACAGCCCAGGTCACCATTGCACCATCAGTGGCCCTAACACTGTACGGGAATGAAACCCATAAACAAAGGCCAAAACGGTTCTGTCTGTAGTTATATATATATATATATACACATACACATACACATACACATACACATACACATACACATACACATACACATACATATACATATACATATACATATATATATATATATATCAGGAGTAAAACTTTAAAAATCTTTATTTCGACGTTTCGTGGTACTGCCCCTTTGTCAAGAATCGCAAATACAAGATAGAAGGAGCTACTTATATACATAACACTAATTATAAACTAAATTACATTACTAAAAGAAGTCCCTAAGGTTCAAATCTTTGGGTATAAAAGAATCCAGTTTATATGTCCAAAACCCATTCCTTCTAGTTGGGTCTGATACATCCGTCTTATCAATAATTTTCACTACCATATATTTAATTCCCTCGTGTCCCCCCTCATAAAAATAGTCATACAAATGTTCTCCCGATAGTATACCCGTTTGGCCTTTACCATACCTTTCGACGCTACTTTCATGGTTATTAAACCTCATCCTGGAAGATGTGATTGTACTACCCACATAAACCTTCAAACACTTTTTACACATTATTAGGTAAACCACTCCTGCCGAATCACAATCAAACAAATAATTAATTTAAAATATACGACCATTTCTACAAAATGTAGAACCCTCCTCCGCAAAATTGCAAATTTGGCAGCGTGATTTACCACACTTTCTCATACCCTTATCCTTGTTATCTTCCCCCTTAAGCTTAGATCTTACTAAATTATTTTTAAAATTCTTCGGCCGAGAGGGGCGAAATTATAGTAATTTTACTGGAGATGAAATTAGAGCTTTAAAAGATTTGAAGGGATATAGGGATATTGTTATTGAGGAGGCGGATAAAGGATCGGCGGTAGTGGTTTGAGTATTAAAGGAATACCGTGAGGAAGCTTATAAACAGCTAAGTGAAACAGCTGTTTATTAGAGGGTTGGGGATAACCCGTTGGATAAATTATGTAAAGAGGTTGATAGAAAATTGATTAGGATAAAAGAAATCGGAATAACCTCAGAAGGGAATCGACTTTACTTAAGAGGGAAAGAAAATAAATTTGGTAGATTTTATCTTCTTCCTAAAATTTACAAAAGATTGGTTAACGTACTTGGGAGACCGGTAGTTTCAAATTGTGGAACACCGACAGAAAAGATTTCGGAATTTGTAGATGTTTATCTTCAGCCTATTGTTGAAACCTTACCTCATGTTATTAACCATAACCATAATGTCTAAGTATGAAAGCTTTTCATACGACCATTCCCATGTATACTTAATTAATTCATGATACGAGTTAACATAATCTAGAAATTTTACCAAACTTTCCTTTCCATGGAGCCTAATAAAAAAATATCGTCTAAAAATCGCCACCATACTAAAGGATCCAAGTGATATCCCCTCAACATTTTCTCCTCTAACTTGGACATAAAAATGTTAGCAAAAGAGGGTACAAACTTTGTACCTATTGCTGTACCTAGCTTTTGATGGTAAATTTTATCTTCAAACTCAAAATAATTATTTTCCAAAATCAATCTAGCCAAATCAACCAACTCCTCAACAGGCACCTTCTCTCATAGTTTGTAATCCTTCGTCGGGTGGGATATGTGGATAAAGATCCACAACATCCATACTACAAATAATTGCACCCTCAGGGATATCACCCAGCTCCCCTAATTTACATAAAAATTCTGTGGTATCCTTAATAACATGAGGTAAGGTTTTAACAATAGGCCAAAGATAGAAATCCACAAATTCCGAAATCTTTTCCGTCGGTGTTCCACAATTTGAAACTACCGGTCTCCCAAGTACGTTAACCAATCTTTTGTGAATTTTAGGAAGAAGGTAAAATCTACCAATTTTATTTTCTTTCCCTCTTAAGTAAAGTCAATTCCCTTCAGAGATTATTCCGATTTCTTTTATCCTAATCAATTTTCTATCAACCTCTTTACACAATTTATCCAACTGGTTATCCCCAACCCTCTAATAAACAGCTGTTTCACTTAGCTGTTTATAAGCTTCCTCACGGTATTCCTTTAATACCCAAACCACTACCGCCGATCCTTTATCCGCCTCCTTAATAACAATATCCCTATATATCTTCAAATCTTTTAAAGCTCTAATTTCATCCCCACTAAAATCACTATAATTTCGCCCCTCCTCCTTAATTGAAATAACTTTTTCTTCCAAACTTTTAAGAAATAAATCAAAGGCTGGATTCTCTATATGCGGTGTCCATGAAAATTTAACCTTAAAACGTGTTACCTTGTCGGAATTCGTATTTTCTTTCTCTCCAATCTGGTCAAAATAAACTTTACATTTCATTCTCCTACCAAATTCTTTAATATCCCTCATTAAATCAAACTTATTTATCTCCTTAGGCGTAGGACAAAATTAAGCCCTCTAGATAAAACCTTAATTTCTATACTGGTGAGAATACGATCTGACAGATTAACTACATTCTCCGATACAAACCCCCTATTATCCATTAATCTTTGAACCTGTTCTTCCCTTGTTTGTAATTTCCCATCTCTACTCTCTTGTATACTTCCATATTCAGTTTCAAAGTCCCGTTCACCCGCTACAATCTCAACAGCTTGATTACCAGCTTCGCTTTCAATCTCCGGATCCCCAGATTCACCTTCGACCATCCGTTCATCAGCGGCACTTTCAATCATCCGTTCATCAACTTCACTTTCCGCAATCCGTTCAACAGTTTCCCGTTCAACTACCGAATCACCTTCCACAGGATTTCTTCCTTTTTCATTGTTAAAATTTACCGCCTCTCGTAAGGTCAAACGCAAATTATCAAGTGTACTCGTCCGTAACCTCGGTCTCCTATTCTCTATTTCAACCAAATTTTTCCATTTCTTACTTCTCCTTCCTTCCAAAGCTTGTTTTACAACCAGTTCCTTTTCCTTCAACCGTTTCTCAATATCAGCCCTTTCCTCTGAAACCATAGTCCTCCATTTCCCTTCATAGCTTCTTTCAAGGTGTTTCTTCTTCCTATCCGCTTCCTTGCGTAACAATTCAACCATACCAAATTCAGCTTTCCTCAAAATACCGTTCCAATCCAACACAAACTGTTCTGAAACATTCCCAAGACATGCAGTTTTCTTCAGTCGAAGACCTTTTGGTATAATATTGCTCTGCAAACTTCTTTCGTAAACCTACCGTGTATTGTAAGCCTACAGATACGCATGAATTTTTGCATTACGGATCCTGTCACCCGAGGCATGTAAAGAAGGGGATTCCTTATGGGCAGGCCTTGAGGGTTAAATGGATTTGTAGTACGGAGGAGAGTTATTGACATAGATTACGGGATCTTCGCAGTAATTTTATAAAGAGAGGTCACTATTCACCAGACCATCACGGTTCATAGCTCTTTGTTATGCAAATGAGGTGCATATATTATGCATATAAGACACCATATAATATGCATATAAGACACCATCAGCCCAGCCCATATTGTCTTTTGAGCGGGCATAAGTATATTCCAATGTAAAGACCTCACCACAAGGGTGGGTTTACTTAATAAAACATCCATATGGGTGGGACATGAACTCCTGGTGTTGCGTATTATACTTGGAGAATCACAATTATCCTTCAGGTAAGCCCTCGTCTAATTTTATATTCTCCTTCGTATTATACTCCGCACTGCGGGTTCATGATGCATTGTTAGTGAAAAAATTTACAATGTAAGAACTTACAAGGAGATTATCGGTGTCTAGATGAAGGCTTTGTAGGTTGATGAGCCTCGAGATGCCAATATATGACGTAATGAGACTCCGGGTTTGTAAATTTTCGGTGGGCCGTAGAATTTTGGACAAGTTGATGTTGATGAGTTAGTCGGTAGACTGTTTTTATGTAGCGATAATAGGAGCTTCGACACTTTAAGCTTGATAACCAGAGGGGCAACGCGTTTTAATTTTCTGCACGTAGAGGTTGAAAGTAATGTGTTTTGTCCATGATTACTGTGGTATTTCCTTTATCGGCTTTTAGAATGTGGATAGAGTTGCCGTTGCGTAAAGACTCTATGGCTTCATGTTCTTTTGGGTGAAGGTTGCTTTTTGGTGGTTTGGTGCGACATAGGGTTCAGGTGATCTGGGCTCGGACACCTTTCGCCTTTTCCCTTGGAAGCTGACATAAACCACGTTCAATTGGTTGTATCATATCTTCTTTTGGAATTGACTTTGTAGTTCGTGTAGGATCGAGGCCTTGGACCGAGTTGAAGGATTGAAGGGTGTTGTTTCGGAGGAATGAAGGAGCGGGAAAACGGTCATTAAATCAAATTATTCGTGTGTTAAGTCCGTTACATTTCACGTTTTGCAATGGACACTACATTTGGCGACGAGGATCAGATCTAAATCAAGTAAGAAGTTCGTGATAAAGCCATGAGAGCTATTTCATTTATTCAGCGTCGATTTAGTGTCTATATGTCGTGGAGATGTCGAGCGACGAGGAAGCCATGGACGTTCGACTGGCAGTCGGACTCTGGGCCTTGTACCGTTGGATCTTGGATCCCTGAAAGAGTTTGATACTAAAGGAAACCCTCATGGTGTATGTCAGAGATGGAAGAAGTAGAAACGTCCGTTTAATTTGTATTTAGTTGGGAAGGGAAGTAACAGTAGACTCACAGTGACAAGCGTTTCTTTTGTGGCTGGCCAAGACGTCCAAGAGATACACTACACCTTGGTAGACAACCAACAACCCAAGGATTACGATGAAATAATTAAGGTGCTGGATGATTATTTTATATCGAAAAGTAATGTTTCCTTCGAAATACATTTGTTTAGACAAATCGCATCAAAAAGCGAGGAAACTGTTGACCAATTTGTGTGCAGGCTCAAACAACAAGCTATTACCTGTGACTTTGGGGCCCAAGAATACGACTATATTCGTGATATTTTCATTCGTTGCAATTTTTCGCAACTGGTCCCGGTTGGTTCTCAAAAATTTATCATTCCCACACTCGAAAATTTCCTTCACCACTTATAAAGATCATTTCATGTTACCGAGTATTAATGCCTAATATTCCTTGGATATACCCTTCACGTCACCAGCATTCCCATTGATATGTAAACAGAATTCGTGACCATGCTCTCGGCAACGGCCTTCGTAGCTCATTTGGCAGAGCACTGCACTAGATTCGCAGGCTCGCGGGTTCGATTCCCAGCCGGAGGCCCTGGAGTTGCAATTTTTCGCAACTGGTCTGAGTTGGGACTCAAAATACGTCATTCCTACACTCGAAAATTTTCTTCACCACTTATAAAGATCATTTTGTATTCGTGACCAGTTGATTGATAAGTGATTCTCGAACCGTTTGCTGCGAAAGTTTTTGGAGAAAAGTGAATTAGTAAAGCTCGATAACCTTCTTGTGTTGGCATGAGCACAAGAAGCGGTCTAACGTCAATTGAAAACCTTAGAGGGGGATAACAATACTATCAAAGAAAACTCGATCAAAAATGCTGAATCAAACCACCGGAATAGAAGAAGTGGAGGCAATGGCCAAGGAAAAACTTGTTTTAACTCTGGTCGCCGAGGACACTTTGCAAGGGACAAGTAATGCTCAGCTTGCGGACAAATACGTAAACAGCGCGGTGAAATGAGACACTTCAAAGCCAGATGCACTCAGCTACCGGAAGGAAATTAACAGCAAAGGAGGGTTAACAAACGAAATGGAACTAAACGCAATGCGAATAGGGGAAAGGATTTCCAGAAGCGGCGAGACAAGAGTTCTGATGCTAACTTCGTGAGCGATATGCATTTACGGTGAGGAATAAGTCACGCTGGGAAAATGGAGTCGTAACTTTGAACTTGGGAGGAGTGGACGTGCCTGATGTTCTAATTGACTCTGGAGCAACATGTAATCTCATGAGCCAAGGAACTTAAAAAAAACTAGAATCAAATGCGAATCGTGTACAGAAGAAAAGGTTCTGTTCCTTTATTGTACTCAAACACCGTTACCAACACTAGGAACTTTCACGACCGTCGTGGAGTCAACAGGCAACAGCTGTAGATGCTCTGCGGACTTTGTTGTCATAAAGAGTGAAGCCAGAACTCTAGTGTGCAGAGAGACATGAAAGAAACTCAATTCACTTCGCGTTGGGCCTATTCATGTCAATAGTTTTGTAGGTGAGAACATGGCGGACGATATTCGTGAAAATTATCAAGATCTTTTCAGCGGGGTGGATATCCTGAGCTCAAACTTCATATCGATGAATCTGTCCATCCAATAGTACAGCCACTGCGTCGACTACCATTTGGCCTGCGTAAGAAAACCGATCAGAAGCTAGACGAGTTATTGGAGACCCGTATTATCGAAGAGGTGCCAGAAGGTCCATCTGGTGGGGTTTCTTCCTTGATTGTGGTCCCGAACGGAGACGGAGATGTGCGAGTATGCGTGGACATGCACTGAGCGAATGAAGCGATTACCAGAGAACGCCACCCGATCCCAACCGTAGAAGAGCTGTTACATGATATTAATGAAAGCACCATGTTTAATAAGCTGAATCTGAAGTAGGATTTTCATCAAATCATGCTAAGTGAAGAAAGTCGTCATATTACTACATTCATAACGCACCGTGGGCTGTACCGCTACCGACGATTTATTTTTGTATTACGTCTGCACCGGAGAAATACCAACGAAAAATTGAGATGTGTTCAAGAAGTGCGTTGGCGTAGCCAACATAACAGATGATCTGATTGCCTAAGGAGTGGAAGAACACGACAGAAGGGTCTTTACAGTTCCGGACAGTCTCAGGGAGGTCGGTCAGACATCGATCGCAAACAGTTGCAAATTCAGATTGTCCAAGCTTACCTTTTTCGGTCATGAATTGACCAGCAGAGTGAATCCAAGTGAGGAGAAGGTAGCCGCTATTCAAGACGCAGAACCCCCCACAAATGCAAGTGAAGTACGGTCATTCATGGGACTGGTCCAATATTCTGCCAATTTCATACCTAACCTCGCGTCAGTTACCCAGGTCACCAGGTCAAGAGCTCACCAGGAGAGGCACCAGATTTGTTTGGAGGACAAAACAGCAATCTGCATTTAAGGGACTAAAACGACTGATTAGACGTACTGATACGCTGGCATATTTCAAAGCTGGTTGCAGGACTTGAATCGTTGTAGACGCTTCGCCAGTTGGATTAGGGGCCGTGCTAACACAGCACCGAGGAAAGGAATGGAGAGTGGTCTCATGTGCGTCCCGTAGCTTGACTGATGTCGAGCGTCGGTACAGTCAGACGTAGAAGAAGTGCCTACTTTGGTATGGGCGTGCGGAAGGTTTAATATCTACTTATTTGGTCAGCAGTTCGAGCTCGATACAGAACACAAGCCCTTGGAGTGCATATACTCACGATCATTAAAGCCCTCAGGGAGAATAGAGAGGCGGGTCTTGCCACTCTAATCCTATGATTTCAAAGTAGTATACTGACCAGGGAAAACTAACATCACCGATGCGCTGTCTAGATTGAACTCACGGGTCTAGCGTGATGTAGACGAGAAACATGACATCGCTAGAGCGGTGGTTGAGACCATTATACCAGGAGCCCTCTCAGTGAAAGAGATTGAAAAAGAGTCAGCCTGTGACTCTCAGATAAAAGCAGTGAAGGATTGTGTCTGGAGCCGAAACTGGGAACATTGTCCATTGATTAGCCTATCAGCACGTGAAGAATGAGCTATGTGTCTATAGAGAGATTCTGCTGCGAAGCACCAGTATCCTCTTCCCAAAAAACCTGAGAGAAAAAGTCACAAGGTTAGCATACGAGGGCCACCAGGGAATAGTAAAGACAAAAGCAAGGCTGAGAACGAAGGTGTGGTAGCATAAGATGGACCAAAATGCGGAGAATTTATGCAAGGTATGCCATGGATGCCAGGTCACCAGGGAGTACAATGTACCAGAGCCGATTTCTAGAATGCTTTTTCCATCTGGTCTGTGGCAGGACTGTTGTGCAGACTTACTTGAGCCTCTGCCATCGGGGGAAAGCCTTCTCGTTGTCATAGATTACTTTAGCAAGAATTTCGAAGTTGTAGTTCTGAAATCGACCACCTCAACAAAGCTTATCGAAGCAATCACAATAATTCTTGCAAGATTTGGAGTTCCTCGATCTCTACGAACAGACAATGGCCCCCAATTTATATCCGAGGAATTTAGGAAATATTTGTTAGAGCATGGTGTAGAACACTGAAGGACGACCCCTCTATGGCCTCAGGCCAATGGCGAAGTAGAACTCCAAAATCGTACGCTCTTAAAGGCACTGAGAATAGCACAAGTTGGAAGAAAATGTTGGAAAACTGAGTTGAACAGATTCCTTATGGCGTACAGGTCTACACCACAATTGACGAGTAATGCTTCGCCTTATTACCTCATGTTTGGGCGACAGATGTGCACCAGGTTACCTGACATTAGAAGAGAAATCTAGGCCACAGACGAAGATGTACGGGATTGAGACTGGGAAAACAAAGTTAATGACAAACAGTACGCTGATGAAAAGAGAAGAGCAAGGGACGGTGGAATTGAAGCTGCTGATTGGGTATTAGTAAAAGCTCTGAAGACCAACAAGTTATCGCCAAGCTTCCACCCAAATCCCCTGCTAGTTGTCATGTAATAAGGAGGAAAGGTTACTCTAAGAAGTGACAATGGGGTTCAGATGAAACGAAATACACCATACATTAAGAAGTATAATTCAGCCAAGGAGGAGATTAACGTGGACAGTGTCGCAGAAGAGTCTCGTGATGATATTGTCCAGGCAAGACCGAAGGCGCGCTGAAAGAAAATGGCACAAAGGAAACAACAACCACAGAGAACCATATCTTGATACAGACCCCAGCCCCGTTCACCAGGCCAAGACGTGTAGTCAAAACACCAGAACGTTTTAAGGACTTCGCAGGGTCAATAACAACACCAAGAATGTGTGGTAAGAGATACGTTATCTTTTTGTTAAGATTTCTTTTAGATTTTTTGTTGGGTTTTTTTTTGAGACTGTTATTGACAGCTGATATTACGTTAGAAAGTAGCTGTGCTACATCGTAACCTAATTTAGGAGTGACGGAAAACTGATCAACATAAGTGTGTACATAGATATAAAAATAATTTATTTAAAGACAATTATTGCTTGTGAAAAAAAGGGAGGGATGTAGGGTCCAGGTCTTGGACCGAGCTGGACGATTGAAGGTTGTTGTTGTGGAGGAACAAAGGAGCGGGAAAACGGTCATTAAAATTATTCATATGTTAAGTCCGTTGTATTTCACGTTTTACAATGGACACTACAGTTATGGCGAAATAAAGATCCAGAGAAAGGACACTTTCTTCTTCTGGACTGAGTTGTCTTTGACTGAAGTTTACTAAGACGTCTGGGCTAGTTACTGGCGTAGAAGGATGTTTTCTAGACTTGGCAATTATTTCGAACTTAGATAGCTGCTTCATTTTTGTTTTGTAAAATGTTTTTGTTGTGGAGTGTTTTACCATTCTTTCAATGGTCACATAGTCATTATCTTTCATAGAGTTTCGGAGAAAAAAACCCCAAATCATCAGTCTGTTAGTTGTCACAAATGGAGTGAGTGCGATGTACCAAGGTCTTACATTGTTAGACCTGGGTACATTGCGCTCACTCCATCTGCAACAGTGAACACATCACAAACGAGCCGAAACACCTGGACACAGTCTTAAAGAACAATGGTTTTCTCGAAGATGAAATATGTCTTCGACCTTGCGCACGAAATACCACTGAAACCAAAGATTTCATTAACACAACTGAAAATGCATCAACTACCTTCTACTCACAAAGACATGACTAAAAGCAACATGAAACCTGGTGTATACCGTATCCCATGTGAATGTGGCATAGTATACATTGCGAAAACCTGTCGTAACCATAAGACACGACAAAAGGAACGCAACGACTGCTGTACCAAAGCCAAATTTGAGAAATCAGCCCTTGAAAAACACTCATGGGAACAGAATCATAGGATAAAATAGAATGATTCTCATTCGTATAATACTCCGCACTGCGGGGTTCATGATGCATTTTTCGTCACTAGTCACCAGGCCATCACGGTTCAAAGCTCTTTGTTATGCAAATGCATGGGGCGCCAGATAAGACACCATCGGCCCAGCCCACATTGTCTTTTTTCGCGTGCTTTACACCTCGCCATTCCGACCGAACCAATCTTGTCATTATGGCCGACCAGCAAGCTCTTATCAAAGGCGACTTACTTTCGCCGCCTACAAGTATGTCTGTTGAAGCTCGTATTGATGTTCTTTCCCAAAACATGGACCGAATTACGGCATGATTTACACTGATCCGATTGAGTTTGACCTGGCAGAGGAACCTCGTCAAGTCGAAGCAGACGCCAACTCCGTCTTTGACCCAGCTGACAGTATATCTCAAGAACCAGGCGGTAAAGGCCTCGACGAAGCTGAGTTACCGCATAATGATCTCTACAAAGATTTGGAAGATTGCGTCCCGACAGTTGCTGAAGGAATTGCCAATAGAATGAATAGTTCCTGTACAAAACGTCCAGCGAAGGAACAATTCGCACAGATTCAGAAGAAATACCTTCGCCCAGCAAATTGTGAATACTTTATACTGAATATTGTGAATTGTGGAATGATCTACACGATAGAACGAAAGCTCGCGAAGCTTCGTTTCAGGCACACCAGAAAAATTTAATCAAGGGCATTATCCCGGTTGTTTACTTGGCTGACAAAGTTGTTCAAGCGAAACAGGCGAAGAAAGAATCTGTTCTCCTATCGGATGTTGGTGACTGGGTTGTTGATACTCTAACTCTCCTGGGCAACTCTGTTTACGATTTCTCGATGAAAAGATCAGAGAACTTTCGAAATCAGAAGTTGCTCCAGCCTATAAATCACTATGCCACGAATCCCAACCTATTACCACGATGCTACTTGGGGACGAGTTGCCCCAAAGCATCCGTAATATTTCACAAGTGAAACGAATGGCGGCGAAGTGTTTCTAACAAGCGTAAGAATTCTACACCGCCCTCACAAAGTGGCTCTGCTTGTGATAAGAGAGCCCGTTATAACTCGCGTTTTGAGTCTTATTTAAACTCCAAGCGCTGCGACTACAGAAATCCTCCGTTTCGTCAGTCGTGGAACCCATTGACAAAGAAATTGGGATCGACAAAGCTCCAAGCAGATGCTATGACTAGTCCTAAGTTGGGCGGTCGTTTGCGTGATTTTACTGAAGCGTGGAGTCGCATGACAAATGATCAATGGGTCATTAACGCGGTTAATGGCTATGCCATTGAATTTAGTAAAACGCCAGTGCAGCATAAATTGCCTGGCAAAATTGGGTTTTCCCAGAGTGATAAAACCCTAATTGACACTGAAATACAAATGTTGCTAAATAAAAACGCAATGCAGGAAGCCACATACCATGCAAATCAATTTATTTCTAATTTAATTATAATCCCGAAGAAAGACGGCGAGCTTCGCTCGGTTGTAAATCTTAAACCTCTCAATGAATTCGTAACATATCATCATTTTAAGATAGAAAATTTGAATAGCGTTTTGGACTAATTAACTGGAGGAGAGTTCACGACGACAATAGACTTAAAGGACGCATATTTGACCGTTCCTATACACCAGAATCATTCTAAATATCTCCACTTTGAATGGGACTCTAGGTTATTCGAATTTACGTGTTTGTCGTTTGGACTTTCCTCGGCGGCTAGAGTATTCACTAAGGTTATGAAGCCTATTGTGGCCGAGTTGCGTGGTCCAGACATTATGGTCGTCATTTATCTTGATGATTTAGCTATAATATGTCCAAATTTTTATCTAGCTCTGGAAGATTTACGAGCTACGGTAACGCTTCTCGAGTCTTTGGGATTTATTATAAATCAGGAGAAGTCAAGTTTTCAACCGTCTCAGGTTATTGAATATCTGGGGTGTAAGATCAACTCTATCCTCCCGACGGGAAGCTGAATACTTTAGTTGCTAAGGCGAGGCTTTTGTACAACTCAGCCTCTTGTACTGTCCGAGATCTGGCTGGTATAATTGGCCTCAACGTTTCTGCTTTTCCGGCGATTCAACCGGCTAACTTGTAATATGTGTCTTTGTTATGCCTCTATTTAAATATATTGTCTGGGCCATCATATATTTAACTCGAATTCGTTTTCCGCCTGGAGCATCTATTGCTACTATTTTGAAGAAACCTGGATAGTTTTAAAACAGCAGCGTTGCGTCACCATAGCAACAATTATAACGGGTCCGTGTCTTTGACGGATTTTGCCAGATATGATTTATTTTGGTTTATAACCAAGAGTCAAATATACAATGGGACAATCCTCGTTAAGCCCACCAAAATTTTACAAATAACGACGAACGCCTCCAATTGCGGCTGGGGGGTGGGCAGTGTCTGACTCAACTGCAAGTGGGACCTGGTCCCACGACGAGCGATTGCTGCACATTAATTGCTTAGAGCTTAAGGCTGTTTGGCTTGCAGTCCAATGTTTTGTGCTTCCTACCGATCTGTACGTTAAAGTTTTTTTTTAATGGTAATGGATCGGCAATCGCCTAGATTAATAACATTGGGGAACATGTTCGGCCATTACATGACCTCACCCGCCAAATTTGGGAATGGTGTATCCAACGTAATTGTACAATTGAGGCTTTTCATATTCCTGGAAAGTCTAATATTCAGACTGATCATCTTTCTCGCGATTCGAGAGATAATTTGGAGTGGAAGTTACATCCCCACGTTATTTACGTGAATATGCCAGACCTTATTTACTCCGGATATAAATTTATTTGCTTCTCGACTCAATTTTCAAGTTTCTAACTATATTTCTTAGAAACCTGCCCCACGGGCGCAGGCAGTCGATGCTTTTTCACTCGACTGGAAAAATTATACTCCTTATTTGTTTGCTCCATTTAGCCTCCTGGGGAGAGTACTGAATAAAGTGATCAGCGATCAAGCGGCGGATGCAATCGTCATCTCGCCATGGTGGCCCACGGCTCATTGGTATCCGGTCTTTCTGCGACGTGCATGCAGCGCTCCACTTCTTCTACCTCAGTCGCGCAAAATACTCTCGGATCCCCACAACAAAACACTTCTACACCCGCTACGGGAGACAATGCGCCTAGTCGCGTGGCATATCTCAGCTCACGATTCAAAAGTAACGGACTTTCTGAACGGGCTACCCACTATGTCCTCAAATCCTGGCGACCCGGAACGGAAATATAGTATTCAGCCGCTTGGAACTGCTTTTCTTGCTGGTGCGATACGAAAGAAAAGAAGCCACTTCAGGCGTCTTTAAGAAACCGTGTGTGATTTCGTAACAGATCAGTTTGATATATGCAAAAAGTCTTACTCTACTGTAAATACTTACCGATCAGCCTTGTCCTCAATGCTACCGCCTGTTGATGGGAAATTAGTTGGGGAGCATCCCATCGTTGCGCGTCTATTGAAGGCCATGTTTGTTTCCCGACCTCCTCAACCAAGATATACAACAACTTGGAATGTTAATATTCTGCTGCAACATTTAAACACGTTGCGCCCTGTTGGAAGCCTTGCACAGAAACAGCTTAGATTGCAAACCATTGCGTTGGTACCCCTTGTCTTGGCTCAACGAAGTCAATCATTAGCTGCATTATCTCTGGACTCTATGCTACAAACGCCAGATGAATGTTGGTTTACTATTACGGATATTCTGAAAACGTCCCGCCCCGGGAAATTTCCGTTGGTGGTATCTTTTCCTATTTTCCCGGGCAACGAGAAGTTGTGTGTTTACACATGCATCGGACAGTATATCCAGGCCACAGCCAGATTTCGAGAATTAATTCCAACTCAAAGGCTATTTGTTTCTTTTGGAAAGCCGCACAAAGACGTGTGCGCTTCTACTATATCCCGCTGGCTGAAATTTGCCCTGCAGGATCCGGGAATTGATACAACGCTCTTTATGGGCTACAGTTACCGTGTGGCATCTACATCTAAAGCCGAGGCTCTGGGCGTGTCCCTAGATGTGATTTCTAAAACGACGGACTGACAGTCTTGAACTTTTCGTAAGTTTTATAAAAAACAAGTTTGTCAGAAAGATACGTATACGAGAACTATCCTTAGTACTTAGTGTGTGTG
Source organism: Nanipora kamurai (assembly GCA_036872915.1). NCBI lineage: Eukaryota > Metazoa > Cnidaria > Anthozoa > Scleralcyonacea > Helioporidae > Nanipora > Nanipora kamurai. Next base: position 890,424 of record JBAHVQ010000323.1, on the reverse strand, counting down.
TGTGTGTGCTTGTAGTATGGCATAATTGTTCATGCCAGCTACTAGTGGGTAAAACCATTAAATCTATGGA
>JBAHVQ010000323.1:856977-883111 GCA_036872915.1 Nanipora kamurai | reverse complement strand
TTAATAGAGGATCACAATGGGTCACTAAATTAATATTTAATCAATGCATGTAAGTGTAATACAACCAATACTGGCTGGATCAGGTTCATCTATCAGTCCTGTCTTCACTCAACACAACAAACACACTCAAATTGAGCTTTTTCCAGGTGAAAATAACTTCAAAGTATTTTTTTTCGCAATTACGTACTTTACAACATACGCGTCGGTGTTGTATGGGACGTACAACCACTCACCTTCGACTCGTTCTGGTACACTCCATACAACACTTCCGCTCATGTTGTAAATACTACTAACGATATGGCAAACTTGAAGATTGTACGATATATGTTAATAAGTTCTAAACAACATGCATGGTCTCATATGCCCGATGCAGTCCATGGCAGTGCGCAAAAACTGATTATTTTTTTTTTCATTAGACCTTATTCAGGAAATTTAAAAAAATGTACTGATCCTTCATACACTAAATTAAACAGCATTAATGGTATTAAAAAATGGATAATGGTACATACGTGAGCAATTAACGAGATAAACGTGTACATCTTCTTGTTTGTACTCTGAAGCAATCTACAACACAGAAATATGGATGTGACGTTACTAAATTCAAAAGAAAATAATTAGGAAAACGTCGTTACGAATGAGCTATTCGAATTTTCCTCACAAAGAAACCAAGGGATAGTAAATTGGGAATATTATCTACTTCTAAAGTAGTATGCACCTAAACTAGGAGCAACCCAGCATATGAATGTAGAAGAGATCGACGATCCAGGGAAAAGATTTTCCAGTGAACACATCTATTCGAAATATTAAATGCAGCGATCATATGTAAAAAAATGGCTTTTCGCAAGCAAGGTTATTAATGAGTCATAATTTCGTAACTTTAAGGCAACATTTGTCAAAGCAAGGAAGATAGCACTTCCGGAAGCACCTGGCAAACCAGTGGTTCCCAGCTGGAGTTGCATGAAGCTATCTCTGAGGGAGAGGGGAGGGGGCTTGGTAGTGCAGATATATGAAAATCACTCAAACGGAGTCGTGACTTGAAGTATTTTAAGATTTTAAGTACTGATTATAAACTGTTGAATCAGTACGTACCGTCGTACAAACGATACAACTTTCTGAAGTTTCATAGCGCTATAGTAATTTTAGTCCAAAGCTAAAAGAAAGAGTTATTCTTTTTCCATGGAAAACCAGTTGTTATTTTCATAAGGGTGCATGAGTGTTGTGTGGAGCTCACAGGGGTGCACCCATCCAAAGGAGTTGTCAACGGCTTCGTTAAACAGGTGGATACATGCCTGTGTACAAACACATGCATATATAAATACCTACATACATTTTTACGTACTGCACATATGTAAACTAAAAGCATATCTCACTCACACATGCATGAAGACATACCTGGGACAAAGTTGAGACAGCAGCTGAGTCAATAAAGCTCATCGACGCACAGTCAATAATGAGAGAGTGAATGTAGTCCGGTGGAGTACCCAGTTCAATTGAACAAGACCCATCCGAGTCACTGCTTACGCCAGACTACCGTGAATAAAGATAGAAAAGGGGCTTTATAAAATACTTCACTCCACCACAACGTAAAGGAAGATAATCCAAGGAAAAATAATATAACGTTAATTCTAACAAGTATTGCAAGGTGAACAATGTAAGGGCATAATGAAGTATGGTAAAGACTTTTTACGTTTACACTCTCTGACTAACCGCGTCAATTTCTGGTTTAAGTGATATAATAATTAATGAAAAGCAGGCCTTAACAAAATCACTGCTCCACAAAGGTATTGAGATATTCAGTTATCTTTAAATTGATTTCTCTTCATTCTCAACCAAGCAACGTAAGTTTGAAAAATAGAAAGAACTATGTCAAGAAGAGAGTAGTGCAATTAAATACCTCTTTGCTACTACTGTTGTCCAATAAATTATCTGGGCAAGTCCTTCTTCGGTAAGAATATTTTGATTTTAACTTGTTTCGTGTGCGACTACCAAGAACACTTTTTTCTAACTTTGTCTTGAACCTCTCCACGTTTACGAAAATGAGGGGAGACTGGAAACGAACGATTATGACACCTGAAACCTCCATCACATCATCATATCGATCAACATCTTCGTAAACCCCGACAGCCCCTTGAACTTCCCCGACGATACTAAACTTGGGCTTTGATAAATGATAGGTGAGAGAAAGGAGCTGGAAGGCCACACCAATCCCTAAACCGAGGTCAATACCAAAGAGAATAACCGCTGTCCATGTCACAATCCATGTTAAGGCGTCGCTCTTGTTCACGTCCCAGAGACGTTTAACTCGTAGAAAATTTTTAAACAACCGTCTGATGGCTACGATAATAATAGCGGCGAGAACTGCGTTTGGAAGAGGTTCAAACAGCGGTGCAAGCGCAGTGAGGACAAGAAGGATGACAGCACAAGAAATGACGTTCGTTATCTGGGATTTTCCCAGGTTTTCCTGAATTAGAGATCGGCCAAAGGACGCCGCGGAAACAAAACACGAAAAAAATCCACCGATAATGTTTTGTATTCCGTAGGCGACGAGCTCTTGGTTGGCATCTATGGGGTACTTGTGCTTCTGTGAGAACAATTTCGCAAGGGAAAGATTAACTGAAAATGCTACGACAGCAATGACAAAAGCGTCCATGAAAAGCCCAGTAATAAGATCGCCTCGTGGTACACTGATGGGTGGTAAACCTTTCGGAACTGACTCGATAATCTTGATGTTAAACTTTTCCTTCATCTTTAATGCGTACGATATACCTGCCGCAAGGGCGACCACGATGAGCTCAGCTGGTATAGGGAATTTAAGTTTGTCTTTGTACTTTTCGTTAAGATGCTTGAAACTCAGCAGTAAGACTATACACAAGAATCCAATGGCAACTGAGGTGAAGTTCACGTCGGATATATTTTTAAATATCGCCACGTACGTCTGCAATTAAACAACATTAACTCTTTTAGGTCCGTACCAGATTTGTAATATTCCATAACATGAAATGGTATTTATATTTGGTGAAAGAAATTTCCGAGTGTCCGAATTCTATAGTTTAAGACCAGTTGAAAAAAGATGCAACTCTACGAGTCGTCCCGGTAAGGTATTAAAGTATATCATTCTGACATTTGAAAATTTCTTTCCACAAATCTAAATGCCTTTTATTGCATCACTCTGACTAACGTCAGGTGACTTTACTCGTCAAAGGGAGACGTCTCGGATAGGAAAGAGTTAACGTTGATTTCGAATAAAAATGTAACCAATTAATTCTGAGGAAGTTGGAATGAAAATACATCACGATTTGTGGATAAAAACATGTAAATTTATGGACAGCTAAATTCTGTATTAAATATATTCTTTATACATTCTTTTAGGACATAATTACGTTAATCGAGTAGATGCTTGCATAAACGTCCCATTAAATGCACCTATTTTGGTTGCAAGTTATAATCTCCACCAATTGCGCAGACAGATAAATTAAACAATAAGTAATTGTAAGGAAGGATATATTCTACGCCTTATGTCATTTCTAAACGAGGAATACATCTGTTAGGAAACCAATCTACACAGGCGTAGGAAGCGGGAGACCTGGGCTAGAGCAAAAAGTCAGCTATGAAGTAAATATTTGTAGTCAATAGTAGGGTTGAAATTAGCCAGTTGAACTCACTTTTCAGAATTTTTTGTTAAAACTACTCGCAAAATGCAGGAAATAGCGTTTCAGAGCCTCAGAAAGTCAAAAATTTCCCGGGAAAGCATACCGTCGGACCTAGAGTTGTGTTGTGCTCCCCTAGGATGAATTGGTTCCTACGCCTCTGAACTGACTTGGAAGACCGTCATTCCCTAATAAAATTCAAAGTAACGCTGAAAAACCGTTGCAATATCACCCACCAGCTCCGTACTGTCGCGAAAGGTGTAAATTTCCATTGTTAAACGATCATAACACGAAAAAATAGTATTGCTGATAAGGAATTTAATTTTCTGCCCACTAGCCACTTCTGGACTTATTTAAATATGTTTCATGGTACGTAAATGGCAACATTTTTTCCCGCCTAAAGCACCAAGCTTGTCACCATCATATGACAGTAACTTCATATTTTTATTTACAGTGACTTCTTTAAACGTTTTAACACAAAATTCAGCAATAAAAACATATTGAATTACAAAACTGGTTGACATTTTGACGATCCTTCACATCATTTTCAAGCCAAATAAAAGTTTTGAGCAATTTAGTTCCTATATATAGACCTTGAATCTATCGCTGAGTTTTGTATTAAAACTTTTAATAACTTCACCGCCTACCAAATAAAATGCATCCAAATAAATCTATTTTAAGATAGATCTAACTCACGTGATATATTACGTACCTTAATAATCGCAAATGGTCCATTATATCGATCTGGATATATTGCCAAAACATGTTTAATTTGGCTGGTAAACACCCAGCAAGCAGCCCCCGTTATAAATCCGCTGATCAAAGGATCCGATAAAAATATGGTAATAAAACCCAGTCGTGCAAATCCCATTGCGGTCTAGAGAAGAAACAGTCAGTTTTAAATTGTGATTTTTGAATAATTCTTTACTAAAATATTCACCATACTATATTACACGTTGCCTAAAACGCACTTCTTTATTGTTGCGAAAAAACGGGGCTGCTTTTCGGATTTCTTGAAAAACAAATATATTACCCAAAATTGTGGCACTGAACATCTGCAAAAATATAGAGTTCATGACATCATGACTTAATTCTTTTTTCTTTAAATACAGATATTGTTTTGTATAGTTGACTTTTTATCGACAAAGAGATGGTAGATTAAACCATGCATATGTCTATTCTGAGTTTTGAGTCTTCAGAGATGGTCTGGATGTCATTTCACTTCGACAATTCCGCTAAATGTGTTGTTAAACGATTGCTCGTGATGGTCATATTCGTTGTTCAACGAGTGATGATCATATTTTCTTGCCACATCAAAATTCCAATTGAAGATGATTCGTCTGGACATGCTATGTGGCTACGACCTCAGGTATTTATTTGAAGCATTAACTCCTTTCTGTCCGTATAGGTCCTCACTGACCAAGGGAGAATTTAGCATTTTACTCTGGCTAACGCCAGACGATTTTACTCTTTAAGGGGAAAGTCCTCGGACAGGAAAGAGTTAAAATTAGTCAATTTGGTGAAATATATAGAAGAAACAAAATTCAGAAAAATCATAGATAACAGCATTTTCCTAACGAAATGTACTGACGGCATTTGCAAGGGGATGGGTGCTTCCCCCGACCCCAGGTTTCCGTTGTTACATTCAGAAGTTTGCCTCAGTCACAAAAGTATCGTGTATAAAGCTCAGAATAAAAAAATAATTAAATAGTTAAGTACTCTAAATTGTCACAATTAATCAAGAGCACTATCATGGTATAATATGCTAACAAACCTTGCAGACTTGTAAAATTCTATTACGCTTTGAGTCAAACGGAGAATTTTCGGATAAATAATTGTTCATTTAAGATAAAATTTCGGAAGTTAATGAACAAATATTTATGTAAGTGAGTTATTTTGAGACTTTAACAGTGCCTGAGATCGTAGTAGGATATGCACTGTCCAATATAAAACCATCATCGAATATTAAAATGTTTACCTGTCTTTTTAATTATGAAGAGAATTGAGTATGGGATTACATAAGTTGACTGAGGATCATTGTTGCCAAATTTGTCGACCAGGAAATCTAATATAGTGTACATAGTGATGGAAACTTTGTCCAAGTGCTACTTCCATGGTGTAATGTTTAGAAAAAAATTAGATTGAACGGACTCTAAAAAGTTTCGACCCAAAATATATGTATTTGTAAGCTAAAAATTGCCTATAGTCTTATGTGCTTCAGACATATTCAAGCTCGAAAACGCGTTCGAAGCTTTAGGGTTTTAATGTACTTTATTTCACGGTTCACTCTGTGGTTTATGCATGACCTTGCATGACCTGAATGGGCTTAACTCAGAAAACCAAAACTGTGGAAAACTCTCTTTGAGTTTAATGCCGTAATGCTGTAAAAGAATATTCTTTCATTTAAAATGTGCAGATTCATCCGTGTTGATTTTTGTTTTGCAAATAATTTACCCTTGCCGTCACCAATCCTGCCTTACGCTATACTCGTTCCATCTTCGAATTCTGAGTGAGTCACCCACCCCAACAAATTGGGCATTCCAAACTCTTCCTGGTTACGTGGAATGTCCGTACCTGAATGATGCCGACAACCAATGCCAAGGTAGCCGATAATATAATCTTTTCTTTATCTTCGGGACTCCACACACCCGACGATGTGGACGGACTTAAAGTGGTACCACTGCTGTTCCCTGAGGAATCTAAAACTCCAGAGCCCAATTCACTCGTTTTTTTAGTTATTACATTTCCAACCATGATACTGATAACGGCGAATGTTCCTATCAAATGCAGAAATTACGTTAATTTGTGGTACAGCAATAACATGCCATGGAAAAGGATCAGCGGCCTACAATTCAAGCTGTCAATTATTTACATTTTTACATATCCCACTGGAATATTTCAAAGCAATGTTGGTACTACCAGCAGTTAATAAGCAGCATTATGCTACGCAGAACCCGGCATCTGAACTCCGTTTTCAATAATATTTTATTTGAAACCTTTGGTATGAAGATTTGTTATATTGCGGAAAGACTAAACATACAAAATTTCCACCAAATTCGATCGAAAGGATACTCGAATTGTGCGGTTAAGAATATCAATCACATGAAGAATTTCGGCTCTGACTAAAATTTCACCCGGGTTAAAGATGTTCAAAAAATTCGTTATTACATGAGAAATTTCCGTTGGAGTTGAAACTAAAACCAAAAATTTGGAGGTAATCACTTTTGGTTTAAATAATTTTGATTAAGTTTTATTTCATATTTTATATTTTTCCAGTTATTGGCAAGTGGTGGAATTAGTTATTCAATCATTAATTACGCTAAGATGATATCCTCAAAATGTTTTGTTGAATAAGAGTATAAAATAGTCTTTCAGTATCTCGGCATAGATAAAAAGACTTCGGTAACTCAGTATTTTTGCCCTCGCGTAAGTTCAGAGTTGTCGGTAAAGAGCTTATGAGAGGTCTCTTCAACGATCATTTCCATTATGCTAAGGCAGATTTCAACTTACCAACTGAAAGGTGTTTCGAGGTTCCCAAGACAACGTAAGCAAACACCGGGACCAACGCAACGTAGAGACCGGTAATTGGTGGGAGAGAGGCAAGCATCGCGAATGCCAAGCCTGTTAAAGTGGAGCAACAGAAACATGTTATCATTTTGAAACCAACACTCTCATGAAAGCCTGATTTTGATATTTACCAAAAGTAAATAATACTACAGGTTGCATAACTTTCAGAATTGAACTTAGAATTCAAATATCATAAATAAATGTCATTTTTGTTCTTTTTGGGAAGACTTGATGTAAATTCAAATCATTTGCTGCATAGAATTTAGGTCTTTATGCAACAGGACACTAGTCCTAACAATTGATATGACCCTAATACTACTAAAATACGACATATAGAATTAGAAAACCCATGCAGGGTAGCGATTTACTTAAAATCTTAGTGTTTTGATTTTCGAAACTAGAATTTGGTAAAAGAAATGGGTCATATTTGTAGTAATCCTACTGGGCACGATGAATTTCTTTCTCCATAGGAAAACGGTATTTAAAATGTAGTTCATGCCAAATTTTGGATGGATTAATGTCTAGTAAGGTAAAAATAGTTTTTATCAGTTTTTGGTCGGTATATTATTTGGTGATGTGAATTTGTCGTCTACATGGCACTTAAAAAACAAAACGTGCTTTTATCCAACTAAGCTTTCATTATTTATTCTAAAAAGTTGCACGAACTGCATTTAAAACTCTCTTTGTAGGTTTCTTGTAGTGTTAGTGCAGAGCTTGCTATGAAAGAGATTTCGGGATAAGTTAAAATTCTTCCGGGTCACTTGATTTGCCACAATTTTAACTATTTGACTGAGCCAATGAAAGCTTTGAAGATGCAAAAACCAGACTTCTACATAAAAAATAACTATGTACATTTTTCAATAAGTAATAATTCCATGCGTCCTGTTTTTGGTAGATTGAGATCACGTGACTTATTAGTTGAAGTGGTCTATTTTACTAATGATCTGTTATGTTTTGTGAGTCTAGGACATAAGTGGTTAGCCTTCAAGTTATAAAATTGAGATAAAAAAGGCAGGCTAATGTTTAATGACGCAGATTTAGGTATCTTTTATGCCTTTGGTCAGTATAGTACGACATTTATGGAAAATTAGCTTACAGGTAAATGATGCCTCTGGCCTTAGTCTAATGTATATTAGTATACAAAAATATACCAGTATTTTACCGGAAATATAGAAATATTGCACTCTGTGTTGACTATGATTCAGCCCTCTGGACTCTTATTACCCACGACTATTATGTAACAATTTTTGTCGTTTTGAGGCGTATTCAAAAAATGAATTAGAAATGTTGAATTTCGGTTCCTGTTGTAAAAAGTATATACGCGGTTACTGATTTGAGAGGAATTTTCCTAGGAGAAAATGATAGAAGTGTCCAATTTCTTGATGGATTGTTATCACGGTAACGAGACATCATAGTAACTCATTTCATTTATCAAGTCACCGAACTGCAAGAGTAATAATTGTGTGATCGTTTATCTAAACATATATACCATTAACGTTTACACAGGAGCACACTGGCTCATCGAAGGGGCTTAGATTACATTCAATTGTAAATGCGTGGAGGAGACGAATTCTACAAATCACATGACCACCCCAAAAAAAATGATATAATCTGGTTTAGCCTGTGGACTCTCCTTGATTTCTGAGAAAACATTCAGTTTATTTAACGTATTGCAGCGTATACTTAAATATTTTTGTATTACCTTCAATATTCAGATTTGCTGAACAAATATTCAGGATGATAATATCACGACGCTCCATGAATATTGAAAAATTTCCAAACCTAGCTGTACTTAAGAATAACTTGGTGCAGGTATTTTAAAAAAATACAGTTCGTACCTGAAGAATGTAAGCGGTGAGAGGCTAGTAAGCCAACTTATGAAGTCTCAAAGACCCACTAATAAGGCACTTAAAAGTCAACACTATTCTTAATTGTCTCAAAGCATACATTGTTGATATCAAGTGTTAAATAAACAAGACGGAATGCCTTTGAAGGTACTTGTTATAGCTGGGAATATATAACAATGGATGACCTTCGATGACTTACTTTTTAAATTATAGTACTGATATAAAAGCGTTTTTTGTTATCACGCAATGGCAGTGCCAGAAACTTTATTTTCTTGAATGTGTGCCAAGTTGTTCCTGTTAGTGTACGAAATGCAGTTCTAGTCTAGCTGAAAGGAACTAATACAAGTAAAATAACAGAATTTGCCATAAAATATTGTAATACTGACATATACACAGTATTTTATGTTTACTCAATACTCTTCTATTAATTCAATAATTGCAAGATGATTAATGGAGTAGAATCGTCTCAATGTCAAACCGAGTAGCCAGGTGCTAAAATGACAGGCTCGTTGTGGCTGAAAGGCTAGTTGTAAATTAGAAAAGCTACTTGTAGCTGAGAAGAGGCTAGTTGTAAGACAACCGGCTTGTCCGCTAGTGGAATCACTAAAACTATAATATATAGTATATATATATATATGTATATATAACTGATAACATAATGAGTTCGGCATTAGTGCTACAGTATACCTACGACTAAGGTGTTTGTGTTTATTTTGGTTATTGTAGACTGTAGTGTGATCTCAAACAGGAGCAATATTGGTTATTAGTCACCCATTTCTGCTGAACTGCAAAGTAAGGCTAGTTGTAAATAAACTTTTTTAGCCACTGAAGCAGCCAATATAAATTTCATAGGCCTGAGTATCGCAATCACTTATTCGAGCACTGACCAGATTCTCTTGCTCTCAGGTCAAGCATCGCCGATAGTACGAGGTAAATCGGTTGGTCTCCAGTGGTTTGCATAAGCCCCAGTCTTTTTGCAATGCTAGCCCTAAAGAACCCATATTACAATATATGCATATTTTAAAAAAATTGAAAGGGATCTTTTTACTGGGGTTAAACCCCTGCTCCTCAAGCTTATAAACTTACAAAAGTTTTCTGATCATCTGATGGGAATCGAACTCGTAACCTTCTGATGGCCAGTGAGATGCTCTAACCATTGAGCTATACGAACTCAAATTGTAGAGCGTAGGTTACCTATTATTATGGTCCGTTGTTATACTGCTAACTGCCGTCTCGACAAGTCATTTCAATAAAGAAATTTATTACTTTCATTTCGAAAGACTTTTTTGTTAATTGTTCGTAACAGTTAACTGTACATAAAGGCTGATAGTTTTGTGTCGATACGAATGGTTCGTCTACATCTGTGCAAAAATATCATATATCTAGGTTAGGTCAGCTTGAAAAATGAAATTTAACTAAGCTTACAAAAAAGTAACTCAGGTGATGGTAAATCTTTCTTAAATTAGACTATCTTCCATAGTCCAAGACTATTCTGTTGATGACGTGATCTCAGAATATAAAACCTAGAAGACCACATGCTTGATGTTGCCTAGGTGTAATGAAGGACTACACACTAAAGATTTGTATGCCACCGGAAGAGGATTTTAAACAGGTTGAAAAAGTAACTAAATAACAATGCAGGCTCTATGCATTATCGGGCTGGGAACAAAGATGCTTGTTAAAAAGTAGGAAACTATTCATCCGAGCATTTCTGCCACCAAAGAGTAACGTCAAGTTCAGGTTTTATGCAACCGAACGGTTGAAAGTGAAGTAAAATAGTTGGATAGCCCAGATAGGTCAAAGATGTACCAAACTTGCGAAAACAAATTTCACACTTCATGTTTTGATCGATATTCCGACTGGAAGGAACAAGGATAATATTTTTATTTCGCTAATGCTCAAACCATGACGTTTTTCAACATTCGACTGCTCCTAACATCGTTGTGGAAAACGATATATTTTTTTTCAATGGTATCATTCCTCAAGTTAACCATTTTTAAAAAAATTACCATCACTCTCAAGAAGAATTGACTGATATTCACAAGACACAAATATTACTTGTTGAGAGTTTGTCCAGCAATTAATATTTACAAGTAGATGTTAATTTTTGAGGTTCAAGTGCAATGGTGACTCACCACCAATGTCACCACAAAGGTTTCTTTCTTGCGTAATCAGGTTCATGTCACGAGACTCTTTGTGATAAGCCGTACATTTGAATTCATTCTAAACGAGTGTGCATATATTAGCTGTCAATCGTTCAAAGACATAGTTCTTGACTTCTTGAAGGTTATGTCTAATGTATCTCGATATTTCTGTTAGTCATTCGTTCATTACTGGAAGCGAGGGCGTTTCGCGGTGTTTTATTTTTTATTTGTAGCTGTGAAGTGTGACGGTGGAAGCCTGATATTCTGTCATTTTATATATTGGCGTTGTTACCATTCAAGTCTGTGCATGAGTTCCTGCATTTTTCGGTTTTAATCTTACGTGTTAGCTTAGAGTAGGCCAATGATGATGACAAGAAGAAATCTTGTTTTTTGGCGTCCATTACGGCAACCCACAATGATTAAGCCTGACGATGATATTTCATGTGATGGACGCTAAATCGTTTCATGAACGAACATATTTGGAGGTCGGAAACGATACATCTGCAAGAATATTTTCGAAGTATCGATGCAGTGATTGTGTATGCTTATATGACACGTTTACTTTTCAATCTTTATTGCAGAAAACAAGCGCAGTACCTGATTGAAAGCTGTAACGATATTGCTACGGAAAAATGGAGTAAAGTAACTTCACATATACAAGCATTTATCGACAGTTATTCAGTAAAATATGATAATTTTATTGATAGAACGCTGGTAATAGCTAGTTTAGGTAACCTTGTACTTATGTTTTAATTAAAAATTCTAATGAGTATTGCTTTCCGTTAACGTCGTTGCAATGGGTTTGAAAAATCGACTGTGCAAATAAACTAGGCGGCTCGCCATAGAATGTCGGATAATCGACCGTGCGATTGTTCACGTCTTAGTTGAGCGAAGATTGCGTAAGACAGATATTAACTACCTTACATTCCATTTTCATAAACTCTAAAGTACTTAACATATATCCTGCCCAAAGGCTAAAGGTGCCCACGAATCTTGAACGAAACTTATGCTGGTCGAATTTTATACTGATCGAAATCTTGGCCATTATCCCAAGGTTTATGAAGGAACTTAAGTGCCTCAGTACAAGACTTCTTTAGTCAGCAAACTCATGAAGAATGACTGGTTATTTACCCATACTGTCGCTTATTCATCACTTACAACATCCGTATACGCCTGGTTGAAAACTCTTTATTGGATCATTTTGACACATTTGTTGTCTAACTTTGGGACGCTGTGTAATAATTACCAAAAACTGAATCGCACTAATAGAGTTGAAAGTATAAAATACCATCAAAGTCTTGTCTATTTTGTTTCGTATGTGGAATCCGGACGTTGGGAAAGAATAAAAACACTCAGTTCCACTCGCCTTGTGTTATTATCAGAATTTTGTTGTTTTAATCTCATGTCAAGTAACAATACCGTCAAACTCGTTATTACCAGATGCTAACTTGGTACTTTGCGATAGACAATGTGTCCACTCACCTTGTGGGATGTTCATTATTCCCAAAGTCAACCCAGCTGCGATATCCCCTGGGAGATCTCTTTTGACACTGTATTTAGGGAGCCATTGAGTGATGGGGATACATTTGTGTGAAACATCACGAACGGACCAATTCCGCATTTTCTGACCACATTTCTCACGAATACCTTCGCATACTCCAGTCACCATTCTCCGACGATTTTGTTGTTCTGTCTCAAGTGTACTCGATGGACAACAAATTGTGAATATCTTCCAAAGGTTACTCGGTTCGTTACGTGATTCAAATTCGAATATGTACGCTTAATACACATAAATAAAATAAAGAAAAACCAAATAACATATTCAGGAGTTTTACCAATGTAATATGTGTAGACCACTATCCTTTAAGAGGCATCAACATCGAGTGAGAAGAATGCACCTTATGTAATAAATGAGATAAACCGACCAACTCAATTGACAATGCCACAGGATGAGCGGCCTTTATCTCATACTTCTTTTGTATATTTATAGGTAATTACCTAAGAGACGGAAGAGTTTTTGCAGCTAATTTATTCGATAGATAGCACTTGATACTTCAGCAACTGCCACTTATGATTTCATCATCCTTAGAATTCCCGTCCGTCGTGGCAAAACGAAGAGCGAGTGCCTGTGTGTGCCTGTGTTTGGGGTGAGTTAGGAGGTTGAACACCCCAAGCATAGTTCAGGCAGCAAATTAACGTCTCCGTTGGTAAACCAAAAAGCGCCGAGTATGAACTGATCTGATGGTAAGGAAATAAAAATTACCGATAAAACCGAAAGTTACTAAACAAGACACTAGGTTTTAGCGTTTTCTCGATTCGACAACTGTAAAATACATTCACATTTTTTGACTTTAGAATGCTTATAAGCGACATCTTATGGTTTCATAATTCAATGCTGAAATACTAGGACAAATATCCACAAACTATCAAGCCTGTTGGGACCTTATTAGCTAAAAAATGACTTTTCAAAAATTGCATTACTTACACACATGGATAGGTACCTCTTGTTGGTACATTTGTATTTCGGGTCTGTCTGTTTCAATCAAGGCCATTACGTTTCAACATAGTTGATAATGTTTCAACCTTGTACATCAGGTTGAACCTAGGTCAGTTTACTCCCTTAATAGCGATGTTCACACTCACCAAAAAAGAAACAGCTTCTCTTCTCTACATGTACCTACCTAATCTACCTACAATTCGCCTTTATACCTGAACAATCGCTCATTTCCTCATCTTATCAATCTGTTTACATTACAGTGGCCTGATGTTTCGTAATGGTCTACCATTCAACTGGAGACCATACGTAATGGTCACCCACTCAATTCCTAAGCTTCCTCAGTGGGGTTCAATTAACTAACACAGTTCATAAAGCAATCCTTATACCACTATACTACACCAGCTTTCGTTACATTTGCTCATCAGTTTCTTCATAATATTACTTACCCTAGGTCCCAGCCTTTTAATTAACTGTACTTAATACCAGCCAAGCTTACACGCTAACACGACACACTCACGGGTTTAGCGCGCCGTGAGATTTTCTGGACAGCTTAACGCAAACAAAAACCCCAATCGTAAATATTGACCGAGATTTCCGCCAGGCTTATACGCTAACCCGACGCACTAGCAGGATTGCGGCAATAGTCAAATTCCTGAATCGCGTATCCTTAATTCACGCCCTTCACTAGAAATATCCCAGATGAACCCCAAGCTACTGCCAAACAAGGTCCAGCGTTCCACCGTAAAAAGTTTATAAGTTATTAACTTCCCTTCTGTAATCAAGATCGATACAACTATCTTGACCCATATGAAATCGATTCGACTAAGGAAAGAGATATTGGCCTAGCTAAGTTAATAAGTTATGAACCAGCTTTGAAACAGATTAACTTATTGTCCTAGGTTAATATGAAATGACCAAGGTTGAAACAGATTGACCTGAAATACAAATTTATATACAACAGACCCAGCGAACCTCGAGATCGTGAGGTTATTCGCCACATGAAATCCTAATTTTCGTGTATAACATTGCGTGTGCCGTAGCCCTCAGGCAAACTCTGATTGATCGAGCCTTGTTGCCTCCTTGAGTGGAGGGACATGGATAACGTCATTTTCACAGTACAGAGACACGAATAGACCGAAAAACGTTTAAACTTGGACAAATCAAATTCAAAATTAGTTTTGTGTATCGTTGCTGCGCAACTAACCGTGACGTGAATTCTAGCAAGAATTTTTCAATCGTTTTTTCAATTTTCTTGGACCGTAATGAGTTAGTGAGAAAAAGGTGCCAAAGATGGGAAAGCGCGAGAACCTTGTCGATAACAATATAACAGGAAGTAAATATTAATGTCAAGTGGAGGTGTGTCTCAAGACACGTCATACAACACGCCAGCTAACGACAATGCTACATGTAACGTGGTTTCCTTATATGGCGGACGAGCCTGATATGGAATTCCTCATGGGAATTCCTTTCGGCAAACTTAATCGTTTGCTTGCAGTTAAATTTTTCTCTATACAACAGCATGATGATTTCATACCGAAGACAAATAGGTGTTCTCAGATCACTCATTTTATCTGGGCCGTCCCCGGGTCCAATTCGAGCAAGAAATCGGGTTTGTAGACCAAGAAGATTTTGGATTCGATCTGGTCGAACAAGCGCGTGGTGGGATAATTTTGTTAACGAAGTTATGTTGCCGGAAGAATGGAAGGAGAATTTCAGGATGTCTCGCACTTCTCTATTGAAACGGAGCGAAGAACTACGGCCATATATTGAAGGAATAACTACTTGAATGAGGCAACCTGTTGATGTTGTAAAAAAAGTGGCATGCACTTTGTACTACGTCAGCGACGAAGGCCGGCTTAGAAAGACTGCGAATGCTTTTATGTCACACTTCGATCAGATTATCCTTTTCGAGCGTTTTAGTGTAGACAGTCGAATACGCTACGAAAACGGTAGTGTGGACGCGAACCGATCGATGCGTTTTCGGCCTTGCGAAAACGCATACATTTGAAAACGCATTAGTGTGGGAGGGGCCAAACTGATATTTTATGAAAGTCGCTATATATAAAGTAACAACTAATTTACAAAAGGTTTACTAGAACAACTAATTTACAAATATAAAATTTGTAATAGAAATATAGAATATGTGTACGAATTTGTGCACATATTGTTCGTGTAGTAAAGTGTGTAGCAATTTTATTTTTGAAAGAGGATAATGATTTATAACCCCTCACTACGGTTGATAAGGAATTCCACACAATTGTCCCATCGTACATGAATCTCTTTTTCATCTTATTTGTACGTGGTTGCGGTAAATGAAGAGAATTTGGGCCGTTTCCAAGATCATAATTTGTAGTTTCAGATTTTTTGGTAAAAAGACTTGGTCCCAATTTATTTCAATAACACTTTGAACATGAGTTTAGCTTTGCTTTTTTTTCTTTGAATCTATAATGTTTCTCAGCCCAAGGAGCTCGAGATTATTACATGATCCACATCATTGTTTATATTCATAACAATTGTAGGAGATCTGTTATGAAGTTTCTGTAACCATTTTAACTAACTCAGACCGAAAACGTCCCAAACCTCACAGCACTAATCAAAATATAGCTGAACAACAGCATGATATACGGAGATTAAGGTATCTTTATCGATTAAGTCTCGCAAACTACGAAATGCAGTTACAGATATAATCTGTATTACTTTTCCAGGACAAATGCTGATCAACTACCACCCCAAGAGTCTTGCTTTCGAAAACTTGTTTGATGAGTTTGTTTTCGATCACAATCTCAGGTTGTCTGTCCAACTTATTTTTTAGAGTCAATCTTGACAAAAACGTTTTGGCTACATTGAAGACTTGGCTTATTAGCTTCTAGCCATTTTCTGAGCTTTTCTAGGTCAGAATTCATCGATAGCTCAACTTCCTCAATCGTCTTCCTAACAGCAGTAAGATTTACATCATCTGCAAACAATCGCGAGTTTGTTTTGTTCAGGCATTCTGATAAGTCATTTATATGAAGTAAGAACAACAAGGGTCCCAAGATAGACCTGCGGACTTCCACACTTTACAGAACGTTCCGATGAGACAACACCATTTACATGACATTTTTGAGTACGGCCAAATAGACAGTTGCCTCGGGAGGTGGATATGTCGAAGCAGGGGTAGGTTGTTGTAAGTTGCAGTAATTTTCAATACTGGTGGTATTTTCGTTGATTGAAGTGGCGGGTCGATTAATGTATCGTCTTCTTCTCTATTGAGAGTTATGGGTGTGACTGAGTGGAACTTCTGGTACTTAGTTGAGTACCAATGGACACTCACATAATTTTACTCTGTATGAGGATGGCAGCTGATTTTCGGCGAACGTTTTAATGTAGCACCACGGACTAGCGACAGATAAGACCAAGTATCTGCTGTGAGTGTGCGTTTTGCCGCGATCGGAGCGCAAATATAGGAGATCCCCAAACTTTATGTTTGGTGTCTTCGTCGCGTTCCTCTTTGTCCTTTGAATTCTTTGACCTTTCGCTGTACGGGTGTTTCTGTTGACGTTGTTTATGTTGGCTGATAATAATATCTCTGTTGCATATTGCGAGTTGATCGCCATTGAATTGGTAAGTAGATGGATTTCCAGGTCGCAGGTGATGTACCGAGCCGTCAGTGATGATCCACAATTAACCGGAAAGTTGTGGTAGGGAGATGGACCTGTGCATTGTGAGAGATGCCTGAGCTGAAAGAATACGCTCACATAAAGTGCTGGCCCATTGTATGGTTTCTCCTGGTTGTTAGCTTGCGATGGTGTTGCGATTTGTGAACATTTTGGAACAGATGAAAGTGTTGCGATATGGTGGGCACTGGCAGAGGAACGTCCCTGTGTACTAGTACGGCGGTGGTGCGCTGGGAAATGACTGTCTTTGGAAAAAGAAAGATGGAGATTCTAATTCTGAAGAGCTTGCCAGAAATCAGAGACATAATAACCTTTGCTTATCGCTTTCTTGCTTATTATACGCTGTATGATTCTTTGATTATTATTAATCTGTGTATTTTATTACTGTCTCTCTACCTTAATGTTAGTTCCATATTTCGGAAAAAATCGGCTATTATTTGGTTTAAATACCCTAAAACAATGGTTCAAGTTTCGTTTATATTCCCAGTTTCATCATTTAGCTTTTCATTTCGATTCGAAGCACATCAGCAGGTCAGATTATCGCCACCGCAAAATGTCTGTAATTTGACCATGGCTTGTAGGATGTGAGGCCAGTTGTGCAGGAGGTCTCCTGGTGAGTCGGGTCCACAATCCAGACCATTGGCGACTTTGTTTTGCTGTCTTATATGAAACCTTCAAGTATGCTACACATGAGTTCTTTGAGTGCAACTTTTTATCCAAGCATTCCTATGGCGCAGATTGTGTAGGCTCGGATGCCTCTAAATGGTGTTTCGACGCCACAGCATTTCATCGATCTTTTAGAAAGTGGTATTTGATAGAATGTGCTGATCAATTCAGTAACGATTAAGTATTTCTATCAGGCGATAGTACTTAAGAGTCAACGTCTGACAAAAAAGCAATCAAAACTTCGTTTGGAGTAGCCTCCCAAATTCTGAGCGCATTTTGTCGGGTAAGTATTTATTGGGATCCATCTTCACAGCGGAGGAGTGTTGGTGTAGGTGGTAGTAAAATACGGTTGTGTGGTGGTGGTTGTATCACTTTGCTGATTTGATAGTGTGTTTGACAAACTTGGCAAGAATGTTCATGACGGGTGTTGTTTTTACGTATCGTAGGCTGGTTATTATCGTTGAATGTACAGAGCTTTCCAGAACCGGCTTCTAGTACATATTTGTGAGGCCAATCACGGACAGATCTGGAGGAGCAGAGCGTGGTTAGATGGCAAGGATGATGCCAGGGTCGATGACTTGAGAGATATCCAGTTCTAAGTAGTTGCCAGACCACACCAACGTTGGAGATGATGGGCTTGAAGGACCTGGGCTTGGGTGGGTCTGATGTGATATTCAAACAGAAACGGTTAACCCTTTAAATCTGAATATCCTGTATGCAGGACAACCGGGTCCTACTTCAACTTTTGCATTTTTCGGACACATATTGTTTGAATTTTGCCTCGAGACTAACATTTATGAAATCGACGGAAAATTTTCAATTTTCCATGGTTTTTAGCGTTTTCAATTCTAGACCGTTTAAGGGTCAAATGGTAGCTTGTTGTCAAAAACATTAACAAGTAACTGACGTTTGGAGCGGAGCCCCATCGTCGGAGTGAAATGTTAAAAAATGGCCTTCGCTCAAAACGTCAGTTTCTTGTTAATGTTTTTGGCAGTAAACAACTTTTTAATCGCTTGTGTGTTTCGGAAAAATCTGCCAACGCAGCACTCCGTATATGAAGTGACGTTCTGGTGACTTCTTTTCTGTTCAGTTATTTTCAAATAATTCAATAGAAGTTGTGAGGTGCCTATGTAAATTATCAGCTAAGAATTCCTCCCGTTGACTCGGGACTTCATCATGAAGTCTGATGAAGCAGATCAAGCTCTTTTGTAAGGTTATAACACTCCCGAACACTACTGAATTGAATAAAGGATTGACGCTTCTGTTGAAGCAATGAATTGTGGGTCTGTTATGACATAATATTTTTTAACTGAGTTGCACTGGTATGTAAAATTAATTGATTAACATTAATTATTAAATAATTAATTATTAAACTATTAGATAACCGGATGATGCCCATCCTGAATGATGACAAGCAACAACAACAACAATAACAACCTCCTAACGTCGGCAGAGAACCTTGTTATCCTGATAGGTTACCCAAAACGTCAAATGCATTGAAGTTGCAACTACTAAAGAAAGTGCACACAACTGTCAATTTTTTCCTGACAGTGATTACAGGAATACGTAGGTACATCTAAGGAGAGCAATGGACGAAAAGAACAGTCCCAAAGCATGCAGTCTCTTAAATAAGGAAATACTCGAGCAAAAACAAAGAGAAGCGTGAGTATACTTGAAATGACCATTAGACCGAATGGTAAAAGACCGAATGACGACAAACTTCAAGGATACAAAATTTGCCCAACGGAAGAAATGTCTGCAGTAAACGAATCGAAGAAAGTCCAGTATTATTCTTTGAAATCGCGTTTCACTTTGCGAACAGCCTTCGCTCTCGTCTTTTCGGCAGTAAAAATATTTAAACCATTCTATTTCGTAAAATACTTCCCTACGAAGCTCTTTATTATATATTTCATTTCTGTGTTTTTGATCTTGGGCGCAGGAAACGAGAAATATTGTAAGGAACTGACACTGGCTAAGAGATGGGAACAAGCGCAATAAACAGTTTCAAAAATGTTGGGAAACGGCAACCTTCAACCGCTAACAATACCTAATTCGACATTATCATGACAAAATAGTGTATCCTACCATGAAAAAGCTTCAATATCGATTTCATGGAAGCACATACCCTTAAATTAATTGTGGTTGGTGTTTCTGCTCTGGGCGTCGAGATCTAGAGTTCTGCTTTGCCGGAATATTTTTGAATTTTTCGTTCTGAATCAAACGCCTTTTCATGCAAGGGATTTCTGTAATACATATCGTTAAAAATAGGCTTTGCCAATGAAGAGCTGAAGAGTTCTCTGCGTGTGGACTAAAGATATCTATAAAGAACACATAGAAAATTTACAGTTCGTCTATGTATTCTGATAAAACACGAGTGACGTCATTCAAGCAGGCATTTTTGTAACATAAATCCTGAAAGTAATTATAATTAAAAGCGAAAAACAAAGCGAAAGTACATGAAAAATATTGTCGGGAACAGGATGTCAAGAACACTTGAACTTAGGCGCTGCGCCCACGACACTATGTGTCCTCTACCCTGTACTTTACGTAAGGTTTGCTTTTCAGTCTTTATCTCTTGTCTCGATTTGTCTCTTGACTGTATCTCGCTCGTGTTATTAAATTGTTGTAGTTATTCGCTCTCTGTGTCAACTCGTCTTTCAACATTGGCGATGGTGCGTTCAATACTTCAGTTCACCGTTATCGATAATAAGTATAATTTACGTTGAACCTTTTAACTGAAAATATTAGGCATCTGCTGTAATATTTAACCCCAAAATGTCGGTACGAAATATTTATATAATCATCATCATGCGATCAAGTGACAATGCCATAATATTTCTTGTAATACTCCCAGCTATTTTTTAACTTAATCATTTTTGCTTTTTCGTAAGCTTGAATAAAATGCATTGTGATGCGATATACTTGGCAAACACGACCTGAAAGACACTGATCGAGTTTATAGCATTTACACTCGATTACATGATCATGATAAATAAATCGGATCCGACGAAATAATTATTTCAAAAACGACGTAAAGACACCTTGAGGACAAAATTATCAATGTCCGTATATGTCTTTTCGCTATTTAAAGATTCGTATGCACACACCTTCAAGCGAGTATCCTCTTTCAATCCCAGAAAGCGTCGAGAGTTCCCATTCGTACTATACGAACAAAATAGCGATGTTTATTATGAAGTCATCCTTCTTGATAACGGACACCCTGGGATAAAACAGATGTATAACAGCTATTTATATATCATATTATATTTTGTAACACCCTAATTTGTGTTACACAATGAAAAGAATATTTAGAGCTTAACTTGACTGCTAAACTATCTCATTAATAACTTTTAAAATATGAAGTCGTCATTCCCAACTGATAAAAACACCTGCAAGATTTGATAGATATATCATCAAATGGCCTTATATTGTGTTAATTATTACGATTATTAAAAACTCCGAGTTCCAGAAGGGACTCTAACCCGCAACCTTCTGAATGCTAACCAGACGCTCTAACAATTGAGCCACTAGAACTCAGACGGCAGAGCAAGGTTACTTTCGGTATTTAAACCTGGGACGAGCGTTAGAGCGTCTGGCTAGCATTCAGAAGGTTGCGGGTTCGAGTCCCGTCTGGAACTCGGAATTTTTCTGAGTCCTTGGTGTTCCACACAAAAACCTAATATGATTAATGTATCAAAGATTTTCAGGATACATCTGACACAACTTTTATCTGGATATTCAGAAGAACAGTATATTGAAAATAGAATCAATGACTGGCATAAAATATATTTTTGGTGTAATCAGGCTCGGTGCAAATTTGAAAGATGTTTTTACCCCTTCTTCATTAAAGTTTTCTTTGCCTATGTTATTCCTATAAGGAAAACACATCATTCTTTATTTTACAAAATAAAACTATCAAATTTGTCATCTGTTTAAAATATTTGTGTTATCCTTGCTAAGTTGTGTCTTTGACATTCTCTGAACCAAACCAAAGACTAAATACAGAGCCTCTGCAAAGTAACCTACAGTATGCACTTTTGGTTTACATACAGAATACGCTAGCTGCAAAACTCCTAAAGAGAATATTAAACACAACCATGACTGATGTTCCGCAGCATATGGATTATTAAAGTCCTTCCAATCATTTGTAAATCAGTTGTATACATTGGCGCTGACTTAGCATGAATTCTTTCAGAATATCCTACACACTGTGGCCCAACTGTAGAAACATTGACTACAGCTAAATGACTCTTTATCGTAGTCCCATGTCTAACCTACCATCGTCTACAAAAGCTTTTGTTCTTCTGCATTGCCTGGTTGTTACTGATATAGTATTTTCAAGAGCGACTGAGGAATTTTAAATATACTGTAGTTTAACCACTGATTACAATAAACTCCATTTCTCCAGTTGGCCCTGAAAATGCTTTTTTCAGTTAAAGCGCTTATTCCTTCTGATAGCATTATCTTCAGGTAACTTTAAAATCCTCTCACAGTGGCTAGAAATTCAATAAGAACTTGCACTGGAAAGTGAACAAAACCACAATGAACCAACTTTGTTTAACCCTTTGAACACAGAGCTCCTGAATGTTTACCGAGGCCATACACTGGAAATCGGCCGTTTGTGTTTAAAGGGTTAAGCCAACGCAAATAAGATAACATATGAGTGTAACCATCCTGTTATATTTAACTCTGAAATACGTAGAGACATATTTTGGATGCTCTCTTTCATAATTATCCTATGAAGCAACTAGTTTTTTATTGGTTCATCCTAGGTATTGTACACTGAATACAACCAGCTCATAATTTACCAATTTCATTTTAAAATTTGATTTACCCATGGTATTTGTGAAATAAAACAAAATATTAAAATTTTGAATTTCCCTCATGAGTTATTAATAAGTTTGATAATACATGATGTGACTAAGATGTAACAGTTGCTTGTATTTAAAGTTGGTTTTTTCCACATATTTGAAATTACTTCAATAGCAAATGGGACACTTGGTTTGGTTATTAGTGTATATTCCGACATAAAAGATGACTAGGAACTATAGATGACTAGGACTATATTGTAGACTAATCGTTCGACAATTACTAGAGTAAGAAAGTGAACTGTGAACCCCTCCCTTAATTCTCTCTTGACCTCCTTCTGTTGGAGTATCGCGGAGAAATTATGAAAGGTGGGTTTTTCTTCAATGTAATCTCGAAGAGTACATACAAGCACGTTCTTCAGCTATCCTGTTGTATTTGAACTCCTTCGTCACTGAATGATTCGTTTTCGAACCACAGGATTTTAGTATTTTACTCTGCCTAACGCCAGACGATTTCACTCGTCAAGGGGAGAGCTCCCAGTCACGAAGGAGTTAAGAGATTTACATCAAAGTGACTATTGGTGATATATTTGTTTACCTAATCATTTTAGGTTTATTAAGCCATTTATTAACTCTTTTTGTCTAGAGTTATACGAATTTGGAGCAATTTGAAATCTCATATACAAAAACACGTTGTTTAACTTGCTTCATTTGAATCTGCGCTAGAGAAGACCTGATGACTTTTAATTATTGTATTTTTCTAATTCTGATCTCATTGACTCTTTTTAAATGCACATCAGTTCGATCTGTCAGTGCTCTGCGTTTTGTTTGGGCATCTGTTACCATGGCATTTGGTAGTAATTAGTTATTATAATCAATAAAATATATATCCAGAGAAAGGATTTTTCGAAACCAGTTTCAGAAAAGTTTAAAACTAAAATTTTAGAAATTCATTGCTACGATACTGAAAAATTTTGGAAATCTTTCGAGACGTATGTCTTATCCCTTACTTATCGTTTAAATTATTGCGGTCTGTACCCGACTTTCATTATTTTACTCTGGCTAACACCTGGAGATTTTACTTATCAAGTGAAGACGTCTTCGGCAGGAATGAGTTAGCCGTGATGTCGGAACTGAGTTGCCTACTTAATTATATCAGCACGTATAAATAATTTGTTACGGGTGCACAGCAATTTGAAAAATAACATATACGAAAAGTACATTGGGAAACGTACAGTATATTTTACCTTGATTTGGGCCGTTTTGTCGTTATGGACATATTTGTCAATAAATCCAACATCCAACCACTCGCCTTCACTTTTTGAATTCTATTGAAAGAAGACAAAAGCTCAGAACAACCAGCTAAACTGAGTAGAAATTCAAAAGAATGAAATCGAGGCGTTGGACGTTGGATTTATTGATCAAAATGTCTATCAGTTCGAATTCTTGTGCCTCCTTTGTGTGCATGAGTTTTGACAACGACAGCATTTTTTGTAGCAGAGGATATTTTATAAATGAAGAAATTTCATTCAGGTGTGCAAGCCTTCTTAGGACACTTTCCACACCAAAATTTTTCCCATTCAACCACCCTAGGTTAAAAAAAGCTTAATTCCTGCTTATATATATATATATAGTTCAGGTATTTTACAGTGCATGGTATGGTTGCTTGTTGTCGGAAAATACAGGTTACAGGCGGGGTCTACTAATAGAAAATAATGAGTTCTCGGGATGGTTTCGTCCCATGGTTGAGCTGCGGTTTCAAGCGTCGGATGGCGAGCGCTTCCTTATAAAGCAATGTCGACCAGTGATCGGCTTTATCAATAATTACACAGTTATTAAATATAAAGTCACATAAACTGATTTGTAAGGTTTCGTCTGGGTCTTGTTCGTCTAGCGAAATTTGAAAGAGTAATTTGATGTGCTGAAATTGTTCACAAGAATTGATGTGGTTGTGAATCTCCGAGTCCGGGCAAGTCGTGTGTTCTTTTATTCTAGTGAAGAAGCATCTGTCTGTTTTTCCGATGTATGATTGTTGGCAACCTGGACAAGAAAAGCTATATACCACAGAACTTTGGTATTGTTTTGGTGTTTTGTCCTTGCATGACAAAAAACAGTTTGTAGTAGTGGTCTTCCAGTTGACAACTAATCGACAGGGACGTTTCATCAGGCGCTGGAGATTCTTCTTGAATTTTTGAAGTAACACAGTGCCACGTTTGCCAATGTATGGTAGACGGAGCCATATTTTGGGGAGCTGTGAAGTTTCTTCGGTGTTCTGGATAAGATCGTCAGGGTTGGGTGGGGTTCGGTCTGTACTGAACTTTTTGGTAAGTTGTGCAGATATACGTTTGGTGAACCCGTTCCATGACATAAGCTTTCGAATGTTTTGTATTTCATCTGTGAGTAGAGTTGTATTGTTGCAAATCTTGTGAGCACATCTCGGTTGGTTTCGTGAGAACTAACGTGTCATCAACATAGCAAACATAAAATTCAATTTACACATGAAGAGTTCGTGGACAATAATGATGTTCACTTCTTAGACATTTCAATTTTTTACAATTTCCCGCAAAAGTACCCACACCGGCCAGTACATCCATCTATCCAGTTTTACATCTTGGTCCCGAAAAACCGCCTGGATCAGATCGTTAACCCATCGTTTTCTTTTTTTTTCTTGGCTTTTTTTTATGGAATTTGACGCCGAGGCTTGTTGCGTGGACTATTCACACGATGTGATATGTTGCGAGGACACGATTTTATCCCAGCGACCAGCTTTTCACGTGTTGCTTATTAAGCGATTTTCCCAGTGGCATGTCACTGGGATATGTCTCAGCGATTTGACGCCTTGAGTCCCAACCTTAAGAAGATTGTTTTTACTCCCTTACATTAAGGAGTTAATGAGCTCTTGAGTTAATATTGAACATTATTATAAACCAATAGTCAAAGTCCCCTTTTTCTAGTGTTTCATTGGTCGAGGGCGTATTTGGCTGTCTCCCTCGCAACAGCGCGAGAAGGAAACAATACGTTATCGACCGGGGAACGACCTTTCATGTTTTTTCGTTCACTTGTTCTTTACTTTGTTTCTTTGACTACTGGTATAAATTAAAACACTTATTTACTGGGCCCTCGGGAAAGCAGTGTGTTTTGTGGCCCCGAGACCCCCGTTGTCTCTCAACAACGGCGGGTCCAGTTTGCCTCGGGTCCAGTAAATAAGTGATAATTATTATATATCAATAGTCAAAGTCCTCTTTTTCTAGTGTTTCATTGGTCGAGAGCGTATCACGTGAGAGAGACCAAATTAGGCTGTC
>JBAHVQ010000323.1:822712-856877 GCA_036872915.1 Nanipora kamurai | reverse complement strand
GTTCACTTGTTCTTTACTTTGTTTCTTTGACTATTGGTATATAATAAAACACTTATTTACTGGGCCCTCGGGAAAGCGGTGTGTTTTGTGGCCCCTTTTGTTGCTCGAGGCATCGCCTCGGGCAACAACGGCGGTCTCGTGGCCACAAAACACGCTGTTTCCCTCGGGTCCAGTAAATAAGTGATAAATATTTTGTTGCATTACCCGTGACACAAATGACGGCTACTATTGGTGCCGATTTAATAACGGCAAGACTTTTCGGTGGTTACCGTTGCTAGAGCCCGATCCGGATTCGATTACTCTTCAAAGTTGCTGTAGTTTGAAGACGTTCATAGTTTATTTTCGTTCTGTTTTAGAACCCGTCCCCTTGTTTACATGTTTAGCATGTGAAAAGTGTCCGCATAAATTAACAAAATAAACTTTGATTTACGTTCTAAAATTATGCATATATGGTTGAGGAGACGATACTTCACCTGCAGAAGTTATCGAATTTTCCTGCTATTAATTATCCATGCGACAAATTAAAAAAGTTAATGAAAAAAAAATTCTCTGAACTCCTTCCAACTGCATTAGCTAACAAGAGTAAAACAACGTGGCTCGGGTCCTAGCAACGGTAACCGCGGAAAAGCCTTGCTTTGATGATATTGTCGCCATATTTGCAACCAGTCTATTGAGCAGCACGGAGATAAGTAACCATCGGTTAAGTAAAGGCCATAGTTTGACTGTGGCAATTTAACGTTGGTATAAATGGTTTGCATGTGACGTCATGGTGGCCATCTTGATTGAACTTCAATGAAGGAAACGCATTAACTTTTATCGTGTGTGGAAGTACCAAGATGGCCTTCGTACCATTATCTTGTGAATCTAAAGGGGTTGATTGAAAACCATTTATAGGTAGTGGGTGAGATAAATGTGCGCCGTCACTATTCGTTTGGGATTGACTTGTTGAAGTGATTGCGCTCAAAACTTAACAAACAACAATTATAATTTACATATCTAATATGAAGTGGTTTGGAGGATCCTATTACGTTTTCACCACTAAAATTCCGTTTATTTAAAAAAAAAATGTAGAAACTGCAGTGACTACTTACATGAGAACAAAGCTGAAACGTTTGCCTACCTTTAGCCAAACTTATTTTCTACTTTTAAAAGTTTCCACTTTCCTTACATGAGCAGACAAGATTCGTCATGGTCCTATTACAGTCATAAAACAACATAGAAGTGAACTTCCTGTTTCTACTTGGTTTCGGGTTTCGATCCAAATCTAAAGGTTGAAAATTCCCATGATTGCTCAACCAACCATCAGTAAATTAGGATCACCCCAGACACGAATAGTTCAGTTACACAAACGGCTTTGATGAGGAAAAGTTCACGTTTTTTTCCGTCTTGGAGCCAAAATTATTTTCTATTTGCCTTCCCAGCTTCTTTGACTTGATTACGCTTTACTACGGTAGTTAATGAAGGTAATATTCATCACGGTCACGAGGGAGTCATTGGACACAGCTGGAAACTCTTAAACGGTGGAGGAGCACAGAAGCCCACAGGTTAACGAGGAGATCCTGATAATGACAACATGAAAGACGCATGGTGTTTTATTTATTCATTTAATTCTGATTATAATATATTTTCCATAACTCTGAATGATATCTGACAATCAGACCATTTCCACGTTGATAAGTTCGTCTGACAATACTGTATTTATCTTCATGTCCAGCCATGTATTTTGGTTGGAAAATTATTATCCACTCAGCAGCAATTAAAGTCATTTCAATCAGTGTTGCTTTTCTTCCAGTTTGTGAGACAAGTAAAGCTGAACTTCAATCTTGGACAAAAGAATCTGGGACACATCAATCATCTTCAGATTTTTCTTAATATATGTGATTACCATAGTGCCAATAAGTTAAAACCATCCCCCCGCTCTCTGCAATACAAAATAAATGTGAATAGCAGGACCTCATCAGGGGCCAGATTCTAGCCCCAAATCTGACAGGTGGTGGGAAGTGGCATTTCTGGGGGGTCTGGGGGCATGCTCCCCTGGAAAATTTTTAAATTTTGAAACTGCAAAAATAGCATTTCCTGCATTTTTGGCAGACTTAATAAAAAATAATAGTACTCTAAGCCATCAGGAGAATTCACTTTTTGAAATTCATTTTGCTTGAGAATATCAATATCTTATTCAGTATTAGATAAATCAACAGAATTCATCTTGACACATTAATAAAATAGCAGTCCGGAAGGATAATCAGTTCAAACTTTTCATGCTCAACACCAACAGCAGCAAAATATTTGTCAGGAAAGATAATCACTTCAAAGCTATCCTGATAGTGGTTAGGCTAATGAATTAAAAATTTTTCATCATTCAGCAATAACATGGTACAGGAGTGAAATGGCAGTCAGGTAGGATAATCAGTTCAAATTATCCATGGCACAGGTCCACCGCCCAAATATTAGTCACAAAGAACAAATCAGTTCAAATTTGCATGGCAGAACTGCAAAATAGAAGTCAAGAAGGCTAATTACTTCAGAGTCATCTGCACACAGAAGCAAAAATTGTTAGGAAGGTTAATGAGCTTAAAGTTGTCATGATGCAGCATTATGAAAGTAGTCAGGAGGAATAATCAATTCAAAGACATCTGGATAAAGGAGAGCAATGATACTAAGATAGGAATGCTAATCATTTTAAATTCTTTATTGTACACAGCAAAACAGCGGTCAAGACGATAGTTGATTTAAATTCTTCATGGTCAGAAGTCAGGCAGGATAATAAGTTCAAATTCTTCAGGATACATAGTAGACACAAAAGATAATCAGTTCACTAATTTCAATTTAATTTATAATTACAATTATCAGTACTAGGATAATGACTTGACAGGAAGCTTCACAAGACAGCAGGCATGATTGGAAGGATGAATGACAGTGGTTATTTGCATTATTAATAGCCTCTGCAAGAATAGTGGAATCTAGGTCTTCTTTTTCTAAGGTATCAAGTGGTTTATTTAACACTCAGGCACATTGCAAAGGCATTTGCTTTGTTTACAAATGCTCCCTTATTATATGTTGCAGCTCAATCAGAGCATAGGAAGAATAGTATAAGACATTGGGGTATAATTCAGAGGTTTTAAGGGAACCAGGACAAACAGTAAGACTCTCACTATCACTAATTGCCAAGGAGTAAGCTTTGTACAGGCTGTTACCATGACTATTAAATGATCATCATACATTCTTAAACATATATATTAAATAACAACAATAAAATAATATTTTCAAATTGTATCTAAAAGCTATTGTCCAAGTGCAATAATTTGTTTACTATTTTATCATACTTTCACAAGACTGCTATATTAAATACCGTATTATGTGCTGTTTATTAGGCTGAATACAGTTGTAAAAAAGGTTGAAAGGTTGGTAGACTGACGACTTTATGATGAAGAATTCTAACGTAATTCAAGCTATGGCCACAGCTGTTTTATACTGCCTACGCAGCCTCCGGTTTTTATATCACTGTCTGAATTCAGTTGTACTCGCCGATGTAAATCCACAACATTAGTTAAGCAAAGAAACAGGGTATCACCAACTTACAAATTACGATATACCTATCGACGAAATGTACATTGCTAAAATGTGGCAAGTGTGTCGTAAACAATCCAGCAACTGTAAATCTTTGTCGGTGATTTACTGGCTACAAGAGTAAAGACTAATACACCATCAATTGGCCTTCAGTAGGCATTTAAAATCATACCAAGATTAATTCGTCATTCCATTTCAAATATATTAATTTGTTCAAGACTTCCAAACCCTGATTTACATATCGTTATGACAAGCTCTTATTAACTTACCGTCGATGAGCGATGAGTATGTGAACTGCAGCTTTGCAAACTGGCAATTCTTGATTGAAGCCATCGTCAACCCAGTGCCGAGATTCGAAAGTTTAATTGTATCGCCACTACATTGACGCACTTGTACTACGTAAGAACGGTCGCCTGTATGGTAAAGTAGCGGGTTCTGCGCTTGTGATTGTCTCGATAAATTACGTGCTTAACTTTCATTTAACATCTTCCTGGACCTGATACATAGTCTAACGCAATTGGCTTCTTTAATTTTTTTGGAATGTGAACTATTTTGATGGATGCTCCTGCCATTTGAATATGGCCTATGATTGGTCTGCACCCCTGTACAGGCGCATAGTTTACTAAAAATAACTCCAAATTGGACTATTTTTAGTCTCACGGGTGGTGCCGCCACTTTCAACAAGCGCGCGGCTGGGCGCAATAGATTCTCAACCGATGCTGCGTTGTTACCCAAAATGGCGTCATATTAAGTGCAATCACAGTTGCCCAACGCCAGAAAGTTCTGCTATCCGAACGAGGAACGCATACAGTTTTTTTGAATATCTGTATCACAGAACTACTTCCGGTTCTGTAGTATTTGATATGGAATAAATTCGAATCTTTAATTTTTAAATTCTGACGGGTGCGTGAGCAGTCTGGATCCGCCCTGGATCTGCTCATAGCGTGAACAAATACGACAAAATGACAACGTTTAGAGGCGGAAGGGCGGAATTAAAATTTTGAGGAATCTATTACAGGCGTCCCAAGACTTCTGGCCAGGATTGCTGGTTTCGGTGGAGCTTAATAGGCAAACTCAATTCGCAATAGAAACAATACAAACTTTGAATCGGACTCACGATTAATATAGCAATATGTCCAGAATTTAAAACGTTCATATTATAATCTCAAAATTGCTTTTTCTATGACTTTAACATACCGCATTAAGTCTATTATTTGAAGACAAAAAAGGCTTTAATGAAGTGGTAGACAGAACAAAAAGAAAATCTAAGAGTTCAATTCAGCATTTCTAATCACTTGTCAACTTATGATATCTGGGAGGCTACTCCTTTTGCCCTTCATTAAAGCGAAAGCGCGTTGTTCATTAGAGCGATTGTCATCTTCACTAGTGCCTTTCAAACTTCAACAACGCCACTCAAATTATAATTGCGCTAAAAATAGATTCATTTGCAACAAGTAATTAAATATTCCGTTAAACTGAAGTTCAATAACGTCAATGTAAAAAACATTAACAGTTATGGTATTTCATTATCGCCAACCAAAATTCAATGAGAAAAATGGGGAAATTAACAAAACAAAATAAAAAGTCAATTAGCGATATTGCGTATATAATGATATATGTTCTATAAAGAAGATTGGTAATAACAATTACCAAGACCGGCAATGTCTACAGGAAATTGCTACACAAGACATAGCACTTGAAATGTCTTTTTCAGATGTGTGCGGTTGGAGTAAACTTTTCGATAGTGAACAAAGAAGGAAACAGAGAATTCGCAGGATAACAGGGAAAGGTTAATACTGTTTTTTGAAGAGCCAGAAAAAGACTATATCTTACAATGGCTGATACTTTGGGGTTCAATCGCTCAACTGGCACAAAGATAATATCCAAAGATGGGAGGGTTAAGAGTCCTTACGAACCTTACCTTATTTTCCTACGATATTCTTGCTCCTTCTTGGCTCAGTCATTGTAACGTTCAGTCTAGCAGCACACATGTGAAAACAACGTTTTAAGTGCTGTCTTGTGTAATTGTATGTACAACATGTACACACATATTATCGCTAATTGACTTTTTATTTTGTTGTGTTGCTTTCCCAATTTTTTTATTGAATTCTGATTAACACTAATGAAATACCACAAATGCTAATGTTTTTTACATTGACGTTATTGAACTTCAGTTTAACGGGATATTTAATTACTTGTGGTAAACGAATTTACTTTTATTTTTTACTTTTTGGTGTTGTTGAAATTTGAAAGGCACTATTAAAGATGACAATCGCTCTAATGAACACCGCTTTCGCTTTAATGAAGGGCAAAAGGTGTAAAAGCATGTCGAATTCGAATGTTTCTTTCAGTCTTAATGGTGTTTGTTCATTCTTTAATCCTTTAACAGCCAACTATTTTTGAGGGCGTTTAGGTCAGTCTACTTTTAATGCAATTCTGCGTGATATCTTCATTGAAAACAGAAGGAGGACTCCCTCATGTACTCTTTAACTCCTAAAAACATATCTTTATTGTTCTTTGTTCTCGCTCTGTTTTTGTTTTGTTCTTTTTTGTTCTATATGGGGTTGTATACGACCCCATCGATAGCCAAAGGGTGAAAGAGTAATAAACTTTTATTGGATAATATATAAAAAAACCAGAAATACATACTTGATGTGTTGGTCGGTGGAAGCAGAGGCGTGAAATTTCTTGCTCGCTTATTTGGTCATTTTCTTAATAATGTTATTACTGACAAATTTAAATTTGGATTTAATAATTTAATTGTCAATTTGTCGTCAATAAAATTTCCAGTGTAGACATACCAATAAAATTTTCAATGCTTTGTAGACATGTTACCGGTACCCTTATCCAACTATTGCAATTTTTGTCCGCTGTTAGACCAACAGAGTTCATTTTTTGCGCGCGATACTGGTGACGGTTTGTTGCTCGCCGACTGATGCGGCAGAATTCCTCCCTCGCTTTTTAAAGCTTTAATTCAATTTAATTTAATTTCCTAATTCATGAAATGAAGGATATCCAGTGGCGTAGCCAGACCCGGGGCCAATCAGGACCCAGTCCCGGGGTTCAGCTCGAATATGGGCGTTCCCCAAAATTTGCCATATTCAACTGAAAAATGCACGGTAAATTTTGAATAATTCGAAACGACAATAAGAACTCATGCAGTTTCGCATTGATTTTATGATCTAGTTGGCTTTCCTCCCCCTCGTCAGCCAGTCGTTGACACAAATTTTCTAAATCAGTCACAAACAATTTGAAGTCAATCGGACAATATCAATTTGAAGTGAATCGGAATATATTCGGGGAAGCATGCCCCCGGACCCCCCTAATTAGTGTGCTTCCCAGGCCCGGGCATCATACATTCTCCGGCTACGCCACTGAGGATATCACATGCCTCAGTGAAGGAAGTAGCTTAAACTTAAGAGTACTCGTTGATGTTTGTCTACGATTGGTCGTGTAGATTAGCTTAGTCTTGGGAAAAACTGCTGATGGTGGTGACTGAGGTGTGTGAGATCACCTATTTTTACCTCCTGCTTGTTATGTCGAAAGGTGGGTTTTGAGAAGACGTTTGTATTTGTCAATTTGTCGTTCTTGGTATTGTCTGTGGAGCATGTCCACAGTTGTCCAGATGGTTAGCATAGGCGTAGGAAGGATAGTATAGATGTAGGTAGGATAGCACAGGGTTTGGAAGGATAGCATAGGGGTAGGAAGGATAACATATGAGTAGAAAGGATAGCATAGGAGTCGGAAGGATAGCATAGGAATCGGAAGGATAGCATAGGAGTAGGGGGATAGCGTAGGAGTAGGAAGGATAGAATAGGAGTAGGAAGGATAGCATAGGAACAGGAAGGATAGCATAGGAGTAGGAAGGATAGCATAGGCGTAGGTAGAATAGAAGAAGCGTAGGGAGGATAGCATAGGGATAAGAAGGATACCATTGGTATTGGGGACCAGAAATGATCCGGAGTTAAGCCGTGGAAACATGGTAGAACATTCCTTACAATATTGCGTAAAATCCCAGGGTCAGTGAAAGAGGGGGACGCGTTCGGTTGTGTACTGTGCTAACTGTGTCACACGTAAGTACTCTGAAAAACTCTGAGCTCTAACTCAGCTCACACAGATTCAGTACAGCAAACAACCGAACACCATCACCAACATCAAGCTGTGACTGCCAATTTAACTAAAATTTAGTAATTTATTTCTTTTCGATCCGACCCCAGTCGTGACAGAACTATGAAAAATTTTGCCATTTTCGCCCACTTCCGGTTCCAATTTCGGATTGAAACTAAGTTCCGTGAAATCTTTCTCGAAAATTGACTCAAAAAAGGGATGTTTGGCGCCCGTAATCCGTGACATCAAGTTTACGAAGAATTTTTTGATCGTTTTTTCGATTTCCTCGCGCCGTAGTGAGTTAAGGTGGCTCCCTAGAGTAATTTCTAATGGCGTGGCACGCATGGGTAAATAGTTATGTTGTCGAATCGTAATTCTATCATGTCAGCACCATCAGTACTAATGCTATATTTTTGGATGTTTCCTTCTGTGCATTCTTCAAAATTTTCAGAAAACAGCATTTTTTAACAACCACAAGTTCTATGACAAAAAATCTGTTCCGACAACCTCCCATTAATAATTTTACCATGTTATCCTTTAGTGAAAAATTTATCCTTAAACCAATTTTATGCAAAATTTACTGGAGAAAATCAAAGATAATGTGTCTTAATTGTGTTAATCATGAAAATATGTCAACGTCCTATTACTATTGTTACCGTGGTAACATTAAGAAATTACACAATTTGACAAATAGCTCATGTTTAGGACACTTCTTATACAGGTAAATTCATTAACTACCATCAAACAGATGTCACTAAAACGCCCAAAAATTATGGATCTAACTAACCTGTTGGTAAAATACCGATTGAGCATTACCTTTTTATTCTCATATTACGGAATAACACATATGATCGATAAATTTTTGGCCTGACTGGAATGAGTCCAGTTAAGATATTACAGCAGATTTGCTGCATTTATTTATGAGATATTGTAAGTAAATCGGAAAAACTGATGTAATTTAAAAGCAGATGATTAAAATTTCGATTTGCTTTGATATTTCAGCAGATCTCACCGGGTACATTCTAAAAACACATCGTTTTACAACGTATTCTGTTCTTTAGCAAAAGTTATACCAAATTAAGCATATTTTCGCGGATGGCCACTTTTTTTTTGTTCACCCCCTGTACATCTGTGGTTACTCTGAAGTTAAGCCGTGGAAACATGGTAGAACATTCCATACAATATTGCGTAAACTGTTCGTCAGACTAAACGAATCCACTTTCGCTTTCCTCTTTGACTCGCTTCCGTAAGCATTTAAATTGATTTCAGCTTTGACAGGAGTCTTTTGCAAATGCTCAAGTTTTGCCGAAGTAATTGAGTTTGGCGAGATGTTAGTGAGTGTCAATGAGAAATATTCCTGGAATATAACCTTCACTTCACCGGCATTCCCACCTATATATATATACAGAATTTATGACCGCGTTCTAGGCAATGGCCTTCGTAGCTCAGTTGCATAGAGCACTGATCTGGATTGGCAGCGTCGCGGGTTCGATTCCCAGCCGGAGACAGTAGAGTTGCAATTTTTCGCAGCTAGTCCCGGTTGGTTCTCAAAAAATATTTTTCTCATAATTTTTAGTTAAATTGGTAAGTTGCTGCTTCATGTTAGTAAAGGTGTTGAGTTGTTTGGCTGTGCAAGCTGCGTCAGTTAACTTGTAAATACTCAGAAAAACCTGCTTAAAGCTTAGAGATTTTGGAATAATTATATATTACGCAGTTTGCGCAGTACACAACCGAACACATCTAGTAAATTTTTTGACTGCATTATTACTGGGGTAACTAAAAGCCTGCTAACTCACCTCTTCTGCCTGTTTTAAATTATCAAGACTTATTTTGCCAAGACAAACTTAGTTAATTTATGAAGACTGTTCAGTGCCCTGGTAACTATATGTATTTTTATAAAATAAATTAAATGCAATTATCTTCATTACTGTTGGTATCGTTATTGGTATTGAAATTTCCACAAACAATAGCTTTTAAATGTTTTACAACAAAATTCAGCGGTAAAAAAATATTGAATTACAAAAATGGACGACGTTTCGACGATCCTGTACGTCATTTTCAAGTGAAATAAAATGTTTGAACTAGATCAATATGGAGAAAACAAATTGCAAATTTAAATGACCATAACAATAACACGAATAGATCATTTAGATCATACGTCTGAAAGAATCAGATATAACATTTCGTAAATGAAATAATGAGATTTAGATGCTCTCTAAGCCTAATCTTCGAAGCTGGCTATTTGGGTTATTAAGACGAGCAACGACGAATTTGGAAGAAGGCAATACTAAGAGTTAATAGTAAGGCAGTCGCATCAGTTCAACGTAATTGACAATCGACAGCACAGCAAGACTAGTAAAAATGTTTAGTAGATTTCAAAATCCGGAGTATAGTAGTAAAGTTTGTGATCGCAAGCTTGTCGAAAGAAATTTAGCTCGTTGACCAATGCTTCCTGAAAGATTTTTAAACATTTGTCAAATTCTTCGCCGTTGAAAGCATAATCAACGAACTGCACCAGATTGCTTTTATGACCAGGGACTGGTTTGTTTTGGTCAAACCAGCTATAATATGGATTCTTCTCTCTGTCGACGAATCCATCAGCTCACCTGCAACCCAAAGCCATAACATGGTATACGGCAACATGGTTATAGCCAGATACCTGGTCGTTTTATGGCTCAATTCAGATTCATAGCCCACGTACATCCCGGCTGCAGGACCCAAAACCACGCTCTCAGTATTCTTAAGTCGCCAGGTTTTCAAAAACTCGAGGTTATAGTTCTTGAAAGACTCCGATTGCACTCTGTAAAGAAGGGAAAATTTGGGCTCTTTAACTTTTTGGATCAGTAAAGCAGCACGGTCAAATGCTTCCAGCGGCATTGAAGCAATAGGCCGCATTTCGCACCATATAACCGCCATACAATAATGGGTCGAGCATTCCTGAGACCATTTCCTTCACAAACTGGCAGATATTCTGGCTTTTAGAGTCGTCAAACGATCGTTGAGAGGAACCTTCCGGGCCGCTGGTATATTTTCCAACGCCTGTTTTGGAAAGGTAGTCGGAATTTAATGCGACCTTCTTCTGACTCATTAAAAATCCTTTCATTTCGTGCGAGGAATGCGTCAGGTAATTTCTCTAAGCAAAGCAAAGGCAGATAAAAAATTTTATATAGTAGTAGGTAGGTATGATGATATACTTAACAAAGAGATTTCATTTTCCTCTGTCTGTTCAACTGATTATACAGTAAATTTCATTCTTCATGCATTTTCATTGGTCGTTAGGCATGATCTGTTAAAGAACGCACACACGGACAGCGTCCCTGAAACAGTTAAGGTGGTATTCCACAACTTTTTGAGTTAAAACAATGGTAAGACCCTTGTTATTTTGCTATCATATGAAAGGTATATTCTTACTGATTACCAAAATGTAGTTTTTACAGTTATGGTTACCATGGTGACCAACTAAGTGGCCCCCAGCCGTGATGTTAATGGCTTCCTTGTAAAAAGGATTGCAAGGAGGGCATTGCCTGAAAGTAAATAAAATGTTGCAGATATCTAAAGAACGATATCTAAACTGTGTCATGAACCTAAAAAAAATAACATACTTTCTATTAAGACAGCGTTTTTTCAAACCTTTTGAAATTGTTCGGAATTACAATGTTCAATAGTTAATCTTTTGTTACATTGTCGGCAAAATATTTTTTTTTTAGGTTTAAAACATAGAATGTTACAATGTCATTGCACCCTGAAAGTTTCAGAACTCTTGCTTCAATACTTTCTGAGATATCCTTTTTGGCGTAATGGTAGATTCTCAAAATTGACATTTCGAGAAAATTGCATACCATTTTTCAGGGTACTCACAAAGGATAGGGCTAATAAAACCACTAAAAAAACTGGGTTTTCTATGAAATTTGTCAAAGCAAAGTATGCCATGGGTAAGAGTAATGGCAGAAGCACCTTACTACCAACTTTCAAAATTTTCGAATTTTTTCAAAAAAAATCAAAATATCTTGTGGAATACCACCTTAACCAATCACAACCCTCTGCATACATATTATAAGCCAATGGCGTTGCTTCATTTATATAGACCATGGACCACTTCTGATAACTGTTTTCGTGTTTCGCAAAGCCTCGAAAATTCCCCGTAAGCTTTCAATCATCATTTTAAATATTTCTCTCGCATTGATTTATTTGTTTATTGCATAAAACAAATAGATTTCATTGTTCCGTTGTTTGTTCGGTTATAGATGCATAGAGGACGTCACAACGAGGTAAGAACCTCAGTGATCCAATGTGACGTCATCAGTGTAACTATAACTGAACAGACAACGAGACAATAAAATCTTTTTGTTCAACAAACAATGAAGAAATGAAATTTCTTTGTTTTATACAACAAACAAATAAAACAATCTAACAAAAATATTCAAAGTATTGATTGAAACCTTCCGGGGAATTTTCGGGACTTTGAAAAACTCGAAAACAGTAATTTGATGTGATCCATGATCTATGGAAATGCAACAACGTCACTGGTTCGTAATGAATACGTCGGGAGTTGCAATTGGTTCACTGTTCTAGTGACGCAATCCGTGCGTCTGTTCTTTAATAGATGATGGCTAATGACCAACGACAATGCACAAATAATGAAATTTACTGTATAGAACATTTCATACTATATTGATTTAATTCTTATATCGTATTTTATTTCTTAAATAAATTATATTATTAATTTTTTATTCAAATTATTATTAGTACTATATTGCTTTAGGTTATACCGTAATCCTTTTTAACTTGGAATCGAACCTGCAACCTTCTGATGATCGGACAGACGCTCTAACCATTGAATTACCAAGATTCAGATGGAGAGCAAAGGTTCATGTTCGTCATATATACTGCCTATACGTCATATGGAAGTCAAGATATTAATCCTTTGATACATACCAAGCTCCAGCATGAATCGAGTTTGTGTTCAGCAATTAATATTTCAATCCTTATTGTCATATCGTGACTTCCGTTCAGGCAGTGCATTTGACGAACCTGCACCTTAGCTCACCATCTGAGTCGTAGTAGCTCAATGGTAAGAACGTATCACCGGTCATCAGAAGGTTGCGGGTTCGATTCCCGCCTAAGGCTCGGAAATCATTTTTCTGAGATAACGAGCTTGACGAATGTTCACTAGTCGTCTAGTATGAATTTAGTTATAGATAATCAAAAGGGCTGGGAAATTCCCGGACCTTAAGAATGGGGAAACTGACGATTCCAGCAAAGGGCCTTACGAGCGAAGGGCCTACTGCCGACGCAGCACTCTACTTTTATATTATTGTTAAAATGTAATTATAGCTGAAAAATAAAATTTTATGCGCACTCTTTAAATAAATGGTTCATTTCATAAAGATAACTGTTCGGGCAGTTGAACGTTCAGATTACTTGATGGTTTACGAATCTGAAATTTGAAAATTCTAGTGGGAAATCCTATCCTAGTAGTTCGTTATTTCGTAAGTTTATCTATTCCAGTTATAATCTGAAATTTATTTACTTCAAGACTGACGCTAAGTGTGATATTGGCAACAATATAGCATATCAAATAGCGACAGACGTAGATTAAAAATAGGTTAAAATGCGGAAAAAATCCGTTGGTAACCACACCCCGCGATTATAAGTCGAGAAGCCATTTAACTAATTTTTTACCTGACCTATACTACGTTTTACGTCCATAGATGATTAAAAGCAGTGAAATAAGGAGACAAAAGGCCATAAAGGACGAAGCGATTTTGTGGCAACTTCAGCTGATTACGTTGATGTCAAATGGCCGAGTCCCCGCTTCGTCGAAAAATTATGGATGGAATTGACAAGAGTACAGAGCAAACCTTACACGTTTTGAATACTTCCAGCATCTAGCCCTCGAATCAAGATGTAGAAACAGTGCAGTGACACTACGTTTACTTCGCTTATACGATTTTTACCCACGAAATTAAACACTCTGCAAACTCGGTATGTATGGACTTTATGGAAACTGGAAAGCTTAAATCTTTAGACATTGATGGAATTCGTACGTGAATGGAGAGTACCGCCGCACTTTTTGTTGTTTCTTTTTTCGATTCTCTGGTCAGGTGGAAGCTTCAGTTTCAGATTCGGATCTGAATCCGAACCTGCGAATCTGAAACCAAATGTCATGATCAACAACAAACTCTTGGTTGAAGCCTTCTTTAATACATAATCGCTTTCACATATACTTTACTAATTCTTGGTTATTTGTAGCAGATCGAACTCGTTAATTTAGGGTAATAATATCGAAAACTAAACGTTGGTACACGACAATACACGTTTTGCATCCAATCAAGGCACAACCTTGTTCAGATCTTGTTCGATCATTTATGGAATCCAATAGTCTTTGAAAACACTACATATATATATTGATCTCCTTTTAACTTCATCTGATTACCTGCCCAGACAAAAGCAATAGAAGTGTACGAGGCGCCAAAAATGACAGAATGCATCACGCTTGTTTTGATAAATATTTCAAAAAAATATATACCACAGAGCTTGTGATGTAGGCTCCTGTACGTGATAT
Source organism: Nanipora kamurai (assembly GCA_036872915.1). Taxonomy (NCBI): domain Eukaryota; kingdom Metazoa; phylum Cnidaria; class Anthozoa; order Scleralcyonacea; family Helioporidae; genus Nanipora; species Nanipora kamurai. Next base: position 842,638 of record JBAHVQ010000323.1, on the reverse strand, counting down.
ATAGATCACTTTTCTTGATATTTGTGGTTACATCTTGTGATGCTGGCTAATTAGGTGGCTAAAAGAGAATTTCATTGAAAAGTAAGGGGTATGTGTCACTGTACCTCCTTCATCCATGCGGAAGGACTATAATGGTCCCGTGTGACTGAAGCAAGAGCGAACTCCTTCCAGTTACTATACAAGAAACCTGGGCCTTGTACAAAGATTCTGGCAGCACTAATAAAAGTGTTGCGATCCTCTCGCTCAGTACACTGCAATTTGCTTAACGGTAAACTGGGATGTAACAGTATGAAAGCGGTTATAGTTGAAAAACAACTTTTATCTGCGAGTACTTGCTACCGTGTCCTTTGGAGATGCAAACTTAATCAATGCCAAAATCGAACTGACATCCAAAACTTCACGTTTCCCATCTTTTTATAGCATTCGTTTTCGGGGTAAAATAAGAAGCGTTTCCGGATTTCCAGTGTGTGGGCGAAAAAAGTAGACGAGCTGGAAGACTGTACATAATTTTAAGATTAAAGAATGCGTAAACAGGATAAACAATCTTCTCGATGGCTTTTGCTTTCCATGCACGAAATGTGGCATTAATGCTTTTATGAGCAATACACATCGAACATTTTACGGAGTATCAGTAGTTTAGAGCTGGGATTTGCTTGTCTTGCTACATTCTCGTCTCCAAAGTCCTTTTCTATCTGGCACGTGAAAAGTGGCTCTGGCATGATCCAAACAGGAACAGCCGGAATTCATGGCATTTCGACTAACCAACCTCCTGTTCCAGCCCAGTTGCAAAGCTAGGAGTAATCTGTTTGTACTTGGTTTCGAATTTCGATCTAACTCTGAAATTTAAAAGTTCTGATGATTGAGTTTACAAGGTGAGGAACGTGCACATTTACCATCAATATGCAACAACCTGCCACGTGCCGTACATTATAGGCACACAAGGATCAAATATGCCAAAGCTCCATCGCTATTGTTACCACGGTAACACTTGAAAATTGTACAATTTGACAAGTGTCTCATGTTTAGTATAATGGTGTATAGTTCGATACACTCTGTTCCGGATTTAAAATTATATTAAAGATAAAAATGCCCATAAATGAAGACCTTCCTAATTGCAACTTGCAAAAGTAGAAACTGTAGGGAACCCTCCTTAAGCTTGTCTCTGACTGGTAGTTTATGATTTTTCAAAGAATATTAAAGAATAAATTGAATAATAAATAAAGTTAACAACTTTTAATCCTCCGTTTTGTCTCGTGTTTTTATTATTCAAATAAATTGAGGACAATACACAATAATTGAAGCTCGTGAAGTCATTGGCGTTGTGAGCAAAGCACTGTCAATTCCCAAAGGAAAATTTAACCTGTGGCACCCCAATACGCCACTATCAAGTATCAAAAAGCAAAAATTATCCGAATAAAGGTAATATAATACTCGAAGGAGATTCTAATTATATTGCTTTTGCGATATTTTTATATTTATATTTTTAGATTCTTTACTTAGATTTTAAAGAGTAATCACGAGATCGCAATTGGCACCTCGTAATTAAGCGCCAGGATACAACTACTCCCTCTGAGACTCTGACTACGCCACTGCGAGTGGTAAATGTAATGTAATACTTGGAGCTGGTAATGTAAAGTGATACACTGCAATGCAGTCTAAAGTAACGTAAGGGTAAAGCAACATAACGTAACGTAACCTTCTCAGCCCCAGAAGGCCTAATGGCATTACCAGTATAATCACAATTTATACTCCTCAATTATCATGGACTATCATCGACTATCATACACAATGATTCACTTTAAGCATGTTCAAATTTTTTCATGACGATCAATAATAGTTTACCCTTTTTGACCACGCACTGATAATATTTCGTGACAGTTGATGAGAGTTAATCCTTTAACGCCTGAACATTCCGCATCGGGAATATTCCAAGCATTTTTGAATATTGATTGATGGCAATCACTTGACCAAATTTCTGAGAACACAGATATAACTATCTCCGATGCATGAGCCATTAATGCGCGCTCAAGCTAAAAAAAGTTCTAGGAATGCTTATGTACTTAAACGGCATGAACACAGTACAAAACAATGCAGAACAATATCTTCACGTATTGGAATGTTAACAGCAGCTTGAGATTTCGTTGGCAAAGACGTCTTAGTAACAATGATTAATACACCTGTATTGCCATACTTTAAATATTGCTCAACTGTGTCGTATAATTTTAGTTCTGATTACATAAACAAACTTTGCAAATTAAAAGAGCTGACATTACTCTTTCCCAGCGGTCTCAGACTTTTATTATATTACCCTGGTCAACGCCAGACGATTTTACTCGTCAAAGGGAGAGGTACTGCCGGGAAAGGAATAAAGTCATTATTGGAAACCTAAAAAAGAAAATGCTGGTTAATAAAGAATTAGTTATGTACTACGAGGATTACGACTTCATTAACAAACGCATTTAAACAATAATTCTAGCCACCGAGTACATAGTAATAATCGATATCGTTACCTTTTTAATCTGCTTGAAATAGCTTTTCATATCCAGGAACTGTGTCCTGAAACAACTGTTTACTGACGATTTTTTTCAATAAAGGCAGAACAGAAATTTCAAGTGGTAATCGTGTCAAGGCAATCATCCGTACAAATTCTTCTGAGATCATATGTAAACGGGGGTCTAAAATCTCATTCCCAGGCGGCCGGTTTACCGTGATAGTTCTTAGCGTCAGAATGTTTAATTTAGTCTAATCATTTTAGGCGAGATAACTGCCGAAAAGAAATTCGTGGAAAAATTTTATTTAGCCTAAAACCAATTACGTCGAAAGGCGTGGCGTGAAACATGTGCAGTAAAGATAATATTTCGCCCCGGCTAGCCAAGATGAAGCATTCATATGGGAAAATACAATCTCGGTGGGACGGAATCCCAGCAGCTGAACGCGAGATCTCGGCGAGCAGGGATATCCCGGTACTCATACGAACACGATTTTAAACTACAAGAACAAACGCCAGCTAACCGAGATCACGCCAGAATAGTTGTATCTCGGTGTAACGTGATATCCCACCTGATATAAACAGGTCCTTACAGCTTTACGAAAACGTACCGATGGTTACCAGAGAAACCACGAACAAACAAATGGGGAAATCCTTTATCTGGAATCCAACGAACGGCTGAAACTCGAAGAAGGAGGCTTGATACCTTCGTTAAAGAATAGATCCATATATCTAAAGCCAACAGTCTTAAAATTAGCAAACTCCAAGGGCTTGTAGTCAATATTCTATCATTGAAACTGAAGAACGAAACTGAAGAACGAAATATTGGACAGGTGCAGACGGAAAATATACGTAAATGTACTCTTCAATATAAATCAATAGAACATTATGGTGAACTAAAAAGAAACGAGCTTTACTTAAATTTTGTATCATCCGATGCGTGGTTTAATGATTGGACTAAAATTTGGTTTAATGGACATGTCGAACGACGCTCGGAAATTTCCTTTCTCCTTTATACTAATGTTTCATGTCTTTATGATCAGAACATCAGCGGTAAACGAATGTTATAGGGATTATCAATGTAGCTACGGTATGGTCTGTTGCGAGAGAAAATACCCCGAATATCATGTATGCAAATATAACTGCTTGGACGAATCGTGCTTGCTGAATAGTGACTGTGGACCCAATGAATACTGCTGTTGGAACAGCGTTTGTGCAGCGAAATCTACATCATGCAAGAATCCGGCAGCTGATCAAGGATTGCCCGGCTGGCTTATCGCAGTAATCGTCATCAGCATTTTAATTTGTATCAGTGTTTTTGTCTCGATATTCTGTTGTCTTTGTGCGGCGTCGGCGACGAGAAATCACGGACAAGTGGGTGCTGTCGTATCTTACACCAGTCAACCACAAGCAGCTGTTATCGTTCCTGTGGGCCATGGAGTTCATCCTCGTCATGCCACCACGACTTCACACATATTCTATCCTCCCCAAACGTACGGTGAAAATCCTTCAGGGCAAGCAAATCCTCCTTCCTACGGTCCACCACCCCCGTATTCAGCTCTGCAAAGAGGAAACTAAGAAAAGAAAACTGTGCGTAGATTAATTCGTTGAAGGCTAAATTTACAGATGTACTTGAAGATGTGAGGATATAGCCTCCTTCCATAAGACGATCCAATTCGATTTTTTAAAAGGGTCTATGCTAGTTTTCAGGGGAAGACTAATTCTTCGTTTTGACTGACACAGATGCACCTGACTATATAAAAATGCACTTTTGCAAAAATTCAAGCGGCACAGTCCATTGCCATACTTCTCGTCAAACTTGTTATTTCAATTAATTAAGAACAGAATTACACATTGCCAGTTCAAATAGACATTTGCAACGAGTAATATTACATTGGAACGGCAATATGTAGAAGATTTTATCTTATTGCGCCTTATCTATAGATTTTTAATAGGATGCGTTAAGCACCCGAAGTTAGCCGCGATAACCATTGTCATTTTGATCGCTACGGATCCATTAAAAGCTTGCTTGCTCGAAACCGGCGCTGCGAGACATGTAAATTGTTTTCCACAATGACGAAAATATTGGCATATTACCATAGAAAAACTGGGTACCAATGGAATCAATCCAGTAGGACCCTTTAGTCACAATTGGTGTTTGTTTATCTACTTTGCACCTTGTACTATTCTTCTGAAGAACTGTCTCTTTGAATTATATTGATTTATAATCATAATAATATTATAATTATAATATTGAATTATAATTATATTGATTGAGTCCGAGGGGCGGACTCCGTTGCTTCTAGCAAGACCCGTGGAGCGGCATGTACCTCACGCAAATGTTTGAATTCTTGGATCTTTGAAACAGGATTTGCTAACTTGTATTTTGAGAAATGCTTTGACTGCACTTCACGTACAAACAGTAGGAAAAAATTGTGGAGTTTTATACAGCTGGATGCTAACTGAACAGAAGACAATAGTAGAAGTTGTGGTAGGCAAGACTAGCAAGAGATTCTAGAGTAAATATAATATCATGACGAACTTGTAAAACTGGCAAGTACCTGCGTACTCACTTAATTGTAACGTTTGAAATTTTAATCTATTTGTCCCTAATTTCAGTCTGTCTTGGTTTGGTATTGCAAACCAAAAGTATTCTTGGCCAAACCTTTCATCAACCTTTTGCCAAAGTGGAAATCAAAAAGATCAATCTAAAAAGGTTTAAGTCTCGATCTATTGTTGAGTGAAACCTGTCTTTCCTGCCAGATAAGAAGTTATTTAGATTGAAAAAAGTTAACAACTTTAATGAATGAAATTTTCAATCTTTCGAATTAAGAGGGTCCAGATATTTGATTAAAGTCTAGTTGATACGACTGGATTCGATATTAGAGTATGTTTGTATATAAACAATCCTTAATTATGTACGACGGAAACTGTTTTATCTCGGATGATTGGATCTCATATCGACAGGAAATGATCAGTGGCAACTTTTCGGGACAAAGCGAGACTTTTAAATACCAATTACATAAATGCCACAATATATCAGTATACTTGCATAGCCTCAACTTCATTCTTTTAAGTTCTATTGAAAAAACGCTAGAACTTAACACAATGGGTGAACATGAATTAAATTCAAAAGAATGAAGTTGGCGCTATGTGTGTCATCGGGACCCAGGAGAAAATGCGTCAAATCGGATCGCGTTCCTCGCCAAATTATGACGATTGGATAGTCTGTATACACATACTCATTGAAGCAATACAATAAGAACCATAAGGTAACAAAACATTAGGAGGTTTAAAATGGGCAATTTACATACGAAGCTAAAGCGGTCTAGACTGTTAATTGTCATTTACTTTTTCTTAATTGGTCAATTGATTTCAAAGATCACGTACTACAAATATTAAAACAAACAAAAGTGTAACTATAGTAATAAATCTAAACTGTTTGTTGCTCCTAGTATTATAAACCACCTACGTTTTAACTTACTCAAACCGAATTGTTGTGTTGCAATTCATTGGTGATCGTGCATGACGATGAAGCTTTGTAACAGTCTGGGATAGTGTTAACTGACCTACAATGCAATATGGCAAGATCAACCTTCTTGTGCAAACCACAATAGTCGGCGATCATTGAAGGTAAATCACCCCGAATCCTGTGCTCTGTTGTTCAAAACACTATTGGCATAAAACTTAATTAGTGAATATTTTACTTAGACTTAGTTGGACTTATTGTCTGCCCGTGTTCACCTGAGGAGGGGTAGCCATCCTATCTCTAACGAGAACGTGCATGCAGCTTACGAAGATGAGGTAAGTCTTTCGTGAGGTAACTATGTCCTTTCTCGCTAGCCAATGCGATAGGTTCGAATCAGGCTTCCGGCGTGCGAAGTCTTCAATACAACGGTAAGAATTCAGAGAACAAATAAAGATATAGGATGTTCCGTAGGTAGTATATGAAACCACGTAGAAAGTTAAAAGGTTGGTAGACTGTCGAACTTATTGTGAACAATTCTGACGTTTTGAGCATAAGACGTTCTTCAGAGAGCGAACAAGAACACGTTTCACGCTCTAAAGAATTGCCTTTACTCAAAACGTCAATTTTTCGACATAAGTTTGACAGTCTACCAAGCTTTTAACTTTCTAAAAGTAAAAAGGGCTAACAGAGTGGTGAAAACCTGTCGAGTACTAAGAATAGCCTGTTAAGTAATGCAAATCATGATTTTCAATTTTGTTTATATAAGGTAAAAAAAACCCCTCAATCCTGTCCTGCGACTTTTTAGCCGTTTATGTGACATCGGAACTTGAAATTCTATGTTGTAGCCTTTACATTGTATCGACTAGCAGGGCAGCCAGGGTAACCGGGCTTTTCCGTGAGTAGGTATACAGTCCAATCGCTCCAGTATAGAATTTCTCAACGAATAGACCTTATTTACATTGCTCAGTCCGCTATACATCAAGGGTACTTCCATACTTCTCATGGGGGCAAACTGCCAGTTTAGCGGTTAAGTTGAAATTCTGGAAGAGTAACACAAAGTAGCCCCCTGTGGAGACGGGAACTACCCACATTGCACGGGGAACTTAGTATCATGAATATGGTCTGATGTTCATGAATTGGTAACAGGGGAGCTCCTAGCAGATACGAAGTGAATACTGTTGGTCATTTTTTTTCAAGGCGCCAACCATGAAGACATATTAGCATTTTTAAAGAAACGAAAGGCATATCCAAGTATACAAAATATAAAAAAAACCTCAAAAAACAAGGCAAGAATAAGATAAAATAGCAACCTACAACTTCCGCTACAGGCGTAACCGTTTTAACTGCCCGAAAAACTAACTCTTAAATATCAAAAAGGTAATCTTTTGAGATCATTTGTGTGGTCCATTTAAGGAAAGAAGCCGTTTCCTGACAGCTTACTTGGCAAATTGCTCGTTTTGAATAGTTTTAAAATTATGTTACTCGTTCGAAACTGACTTACTTAGAAAGATTATTTTTACATAATAGTTCGCTTTATGTAGGTTGTCACACAATGAGTACTTTTTTGGACTGCTTGGTATTTTAGGGGCGTTCTTTAGCATGAACGTATTAAGTTTATCAAGTTTTGCAGACAAGCTGATTAAGTGGAACTCTTTTATCAGGCTTTTGTCGGCTTTATCGACGAAAAATAAATTCTAGTCTACTGCCGCTTGAATCAAAGCAAACTGAACTGAACTTATGAAAAATTACAAGGCAAGTTAAGTTCAAAGAAAATATAATACAATGAGAAGTGATGACAGTTTGTTAAATAAACAATTATTTAAATCGTAAAAAACCTTGTGTGAACACTTGAAGTAACGACATTAATACTCTGTGCCATAAATTCGTACACAAATAGAATGTTTCAGCACCACGCCGATCTAATTTGACACCTGCAAATCAATAAATTTCGAGATCTTGAGTCGGCTGATATACACAACCGATGCAGGTTAGGCATGCAGAGTCCAATTTATCTTGAACGAAATTAAAATAAAGCTGGGCATCATTGTTTATTGGTCTTTTGAGTGCAAATAAATCTATTTAATGGCTAGTAAATGACATCTGGTAAAGGTATCAGTTTCAAACCTTGGCTGACCTGCGTGTAAAGGTTAACTTGATAACCATATTTCCTTGTTGAACGTCTGTATTTAACGAGAGTTTGAGTTGTGGTCAAGTTCAACGTCAAACACGATCAAGGTAGCAAATTGTCACCGGTGTTGATCTTTCTACTTTGAGACTTAACCAGCGAAGTAAAGATGAACTATTATCGGGTAACGAAATACATCTTCAGCTACCTACATCTTATGTTGAGTCAAAATATTGTAGCAACAAAAGAAGGAAACCAAACTTCGACTTACGTAAGAAATAATGAAATCAGTACCATCTCCTTAGGAAGCGTAATTGCTGTCGTTTTCGGATCAGTGCTTCTCCTCGCAATGCTATTTCTTGTTATTGCTTTTCTCTTCTGTTGTAAATCGAAATTCCGTTCTGGGAATGTGGACAAACAAGAAGAAAGCACCAGCATAGTTAGTGGGACGGATCAGATTGAACTCAGCAACGCTGAAATCATCGAAAACCCTCGAATGCATGGAAGCGTTTTAAAGGAGAAGATGAGAAAGATGGTGTCAGATACACAACGAGTTCCAGATAGGAAAAACGGAATAACAGTTCATGCTCCCGAAGATACTATCTGTTGACTTATCAACAAAATCTTGAATCGCGTCTGTTTCAGAAGCATCCAGGAAAAAAGGCAAGAATCCCAAAGAAAATACTGAACAAATGCGTTATTCAATACATAACAGCGAAAATTTTGTCATAACCTGAATCACAACCAAGCTGATGAAGTAACAGGGACAAAGAAAATAATGGATGAAAATGGCGGGTTGTATTTAACGGATAGATGTTAGTTGATTATAACTATCCTGAAATTGAAATTTTTTTAGATTTATTTTTAAGAACAGGAAAGAAATTCAAAGTTAGAAAACTTAATTTGAAAAGATTAAAATTTTGTCCCGCTATTGGTAGCATTGTTTGGTACGACAAATTTATACACAACCTGTACACAAGGTATTTTATGATTGCAATAGCTCTAACAATGATCGCGAAGCCCGCAGCCTCAGATGTAATTTCTTTACTCTCATCCAGTAAAAAGGTTCCAGTAAAGCAGTTTGATTCCTGCGGAAAAGAGTCAATATAATTTTATTATCAGCTAGCGTTAATTGCTTTTAACTCTGCTTGGTACCCCTGCTGTTTTCTTCTTTCGCAGGAACCGGTAATGATAGCCTCGTGACTAATTCAGACTACTGTTTCACGTGAGTCAAGCGTACATTTGAAAATGTTCAAAATAGTGCCAATATGTTGGCAACAAAACTGTCCGTGAAAGCCTAACTCGCACAAAGGAATCTTCGCGGTAGATAAGGCAGGCTAGATCACGATTTGATTTTAATCTCGGTAAAAAATAGATACATATCTGCTTAAAATTTCCTGCCCTCAGTCCTTTGAGGAGGACCTGATTGCATAGAAGCTATATCATACACTCGAAAGTCGTATTTGATCTGATATCCAAACACCTCGAAGTTGGTTAAAAAACTCGGGTACCGCCTAGTTTTTCAACTCACTTCTCGGTGTTTGGATATCACATCAAACACTCACTTCTCGTGCTTGATCGATTGCGTAATACATCATACACGAGTAGTATTTCATCAGGATATCCAAACAACGAAAAGTTTGTTGAAAACCGAGACGATAGCCGAGGTTTTTTACAAACTTCGAGGTGTTTGGATATCTGAGGAAACACGACATTCGAGTGTATAATATTGTATCTCAAAAGAATCAGTATTTGAGGGGGAAAATTGAGGTGAAAGTTGGCTTGGTTTACATAATTTCTTCCTCAAATATCCAAACAATGTCTCGGTAGTGATTTCCTTCGTGTATTATTAATGAATTTGAGGTCATTGTTGGAACAGGATAATGCAGCTCAACCAGCTGAAATAACAGTTGAACTAGCTGTTTCAACATTGATGATTTAACAATGCTTTAACAACATTGTTATTATGGCTGACAACGTTGTTAGCAGCATCGTTCACGAGTTGTAGCACGCCATAGCTGACGCTTGTTTGCAACGTACCGTGGACAATTATGTTGTACGTGTTCACGTTTGTTGGTTTTCTATAATATTATTCTGGCTAGTGCTGGAAGAGTTTACCACCAAGGGGACACCTGCACGTGAATAGGAAAGAGTTAAGCTATTTTGTTTATACAACCGGTACAGTTGCAACCACATAGCTTGCCGTAGTTTGGCCTGCATTTCAGATGAGGCAGTATAAAGATTTCTCAGTTGTCAAGTCAGAGGATTTTGTCGAATATTCACAAAATTGTTATGAGAAAAGCCTAATGTCAAACTCGCAACGCAGCGAATAGCCTCGTTTGCTTAACTGGTGGATATAGAGGTGACTATGCAGACACACTATTCGAATTTTTAACATAAACTGTGTGCATGTGCATGTGTTTGAGGTTTAATTACAGACAACATATGAATGTTCATCAAGCTCAAGCCCTCGAAAAACGTGCCTCAGACAGTTACCAAAAGGTAGTGTGGCTCAACTCCTTTACTGGGCTGAGGAATCATTTTTCTGAGCTAGGATACGAGCTTGACGAATGCCCATAATCGTCTGTAATACAACCAACCTCACACACCTGCACACAATTATACTTAACATTCAGGCCGATCATCCCATTATTATCTTGTAATCGTTGTTTCTGCATACGCAATACATATGATAAACCTACACCTTCGCTCACCACTTAGCTACCAGTCTTGGTAGCTCCATGGTTCGACCGTCTCACCCGGCCATCGAAGCTTGCGAGTTTCACTCTCGTCTGTGACTCAGGAATCGTGTTTCTGAGGATGCGAAGATGACGAACGTTCATATGTCATCAGACACCAAATTACTGCAGCTGTTAAACATTAGGGTGTCTGCAACGTTGTAATGATCATCACACCAATCAACTGGTAATCGAAAAATCTTCAAACAAACATATCCTCTTCGGTGCCGAAAAGTAAACTCATAGATTAGATTTGCACATAAATACCGCAATGGACTGGAGTGGGCTTATCCCGATTAAAGCAAAATCAACTACACGTCAACTTGATGGTATCTAGTTTCGTTGAAAGTATTTTGGGCGCACTTGTCGCGCTTTTGATTAAATTACTTTCATGTAATTATCGAGACATCACTTCATCAGTTCGTTAAAATTTTGCAAAGTTGAAATCTAAACTGAAGCCTTGCATACATTCTGACTGTGTCAGAACATGACGAAGAAGTAAATTTCTTTATGATTTTGTTTTTCGATTTTTTTGGCAAGACAAAAAGCTATTCAAAATACAATTATAATTTATTTTACATGTAATGGCGTACACAATTTATCGGTTCCAGTAGGCGTTACAATGCAGAAGTAAGTCTCCCTGATGATGTGCCTGCGTTTATTTTTTTCAGCATGATTTTCAAGCTGGAATCTCCATTTTAAAAATGTTAAAGTTAAATATTATAGCATTACAAATCTACTTTGACTTGCCCCCAAGTCTCTCGTTTATCGCTACGTCCGCGAGTCAAAAACGCGTGTTGGAGGCGAGGAAGAAAACGAGACTTGTCAACCATGCAGCCAGTCGACTATGGACAGGGCTTTACTGGTCACTTCCGTGACCGGAGTTGTGTCCGGGTTGTGATCGTATAATCTTAATTTATTAACTAATTAATTCAATTTCATTCCAATGGCAGAAAATGTACATCCTGAAATTCAACATTTGGGTCCAAATAGGTGGATTGCACGTGACGTCGTGGCAGCCATCTTGGTGGAACTTTAACAAAAGAATCTCATTAACTTCCATTGTATGTGGCACCAACATGGCCGCCGTATCATTGTCGTTTGAATCTCAAGGGATTGATTGAAGGCCATCCAATATAACAACATTGTTTTCCTGTTTTTAGGCATGTTCCGATTGTGCTCGTAAAATCCCAAAAGTTGCTACCAAAAGCCAGAAAGTTGCTCGCAAAAAAAGCATAAAAGTTGCTCAAAAGTTGCCCGAAATCAAAAAAGTTGCTACTAAAATCCAAAAAGTTGCCCGTACTATTTCGTTAATTAAGAACTTTATACAATTTCCGTAAGCCTGGTTAAAGTGCTTGAAATTAACAGAAAACGTTTTCTTTACAAAAGTTTAACAAATAACAAAACAACTGTCATATAAATTTGACATTTTTCTGAACAATAATATCTAGAGTACTAAATCTTACGATTGAATGAAGTATAAGGTAACGTCACAAGTTTTATGTTTTTATAACTTAGCGTTCTATAACACTAATTCTTTCTAGTCTGTTGTCCGATGACTGCACGTCTCATATCATATAAAACGTTCATGTAATGTAAAAATGATAATGTACAAATACAATAACACATATTATCACACATACTCGCGACTTAGTCAGGGCGATATCAGGTGTGCTAAAAACGATATCGTTCTAGGGACGGACGTTATCGTTTGTCACTGATATGATATCCATTTTTGTTCCGTAAACTTTCTCAAGTTAACAAATATATATGTGATAAACTGGTTATAATCGTGTTATTGCCTCGGCCCCACTCTCGAGTAGGATATTCTATATTTACACCCTCTTGTCGCTATTGTATTGGAGCATAACGGAAGCTTCAAGATAGTCTTCATAAGTCCTGTTTTGTTGCGCATTAAACGCATTGGTTCAGATGCTGAAAGCCTTTTCAGCGAAAGCAGAATTTGGCTGAATTAACAGCAGTGTGTCAACCAGCGAAGACCAATGCGGAAGGGTGTCTGCGCGAGCCCCCACCAAGTAACCTTTGTGATCCTCACAAGTGACTGTGACACCATCAGCTGCTGCCAGATATGCAGGAAGCTCTTCTGCCAGATTTGCTATTTTGGTGTCATCGTTGATGAAGGGAAAATTTCTTAATTCTTCCAGAGACTCAGCTGTGGTATATAGGCTTTGAACTTGCACAGGGCAGCAGAGACGCGCAGCTTTAAATGCTCGCACTATACCATGAAACTGACCACTAAATTTCTGCTGGTAGAACTTGAGGCCAGGCTTGATACAAGCTTTCGCCTGTGAAATTGACTGGCTGCAGAGTGTAGCATCGCCACCAGCTATTTGCTGGGCAACAGCTGAGGTATTGGGATAGTGGTCAACCGCTACCGCGTGTGAAACTGCCGAAAGCTGCTGATAACAGGTGAATATGAGCGGTCCATCTCCTAAGTAGTAGGTGGCGTTTACAAAATGCACCTCTGCATCAACAAGCGCAGCTAGCTCCAAAGGTAAATCCTGAAAGTGCTGAGGATCGTCGAGTATCTCCAGCAGATGCCTGCGATTGGAGGGGCAAATTTCCTCATTCTCCCGAAGAAAGGGCTCGACATGACCAAAATAGTTCAGCACTTGGTTGAGAACTTCCCACTTGTTCCATCAACGTGTTTCGCTGTACGTTTGAATGGACAGTCCTGTTTTCTCTCTCCAAACAAGACGTGCATTGTAGCTATTGGAAGACATCTAATCCAATAGCGAGCAAACAAATCTAAGACTTGAAATTCAAAATGGTTACCAACATTGTCAATGGTGTGAGAGAAGCATACAACATCAAAGAGCTGTGGATAAAAGAAACTCAGCTGGCGTAAGGCAGCTCCATTGACAGACGCGCCATCTCTCATTGCTCCAATGACTACGTTCGGGCCGAACTTGTAATCTACAGCAAGGCAAGGCATCAACCTCTGGGCCAACTCTTCACCTTTCAGGGCCTTCGCAAGTATTTCTAAACGTATGAGGCGCTGAGTGGGTTTAAAGTTGTCCTGTACATAGCGGGTAATGATAGCAAGCGCTTCTGCCAATCTTGCAGTACCATCAAAAATTACCGAAACCTTCTAAACACCTTGGAGCTCTTCCTTAAGTTTGTTCTTTTCTTCCTCAAGTACAACTGGGATAAGCTCACTCATGTGGGAGCGGCTTGTTAATCGGTGGCCATGCTTCTCTAGCAATTGGTTGAAGAGCATCTACTTTTGCGAGTGGTATTCCGCTAGAGAGAAACGATTCGACGACTTCAAAGCGGAAAAGTTGCATCTCGGCGGGTAAACTTGACCCGGTGGTATTCTCTCTATTTTTCCTCCGCTCAAGGCATGCCATTATCGTCTGATTTTCCGATTTGTTCTTTGCAATATCAGCCAAGCCTTTCTTGTGCTTCTTTGATTCGACATGTTTGCTATAGAACCTTTTTACTTAAAGATCATTTCATTGCATGCGTTGCACCGCAATTTCTGTGAAACTACAGCAAAATGATTGTTCGGGAACTCTTTCAAATGATCCCAGGCACTTGAACCGACAGGTGCTTTACTTCCCTTTGTTGTTGGTAGGAAGCTTTCGCTTACGTGCAATGGCTGCGCTTGCTGGAGTACGAAAAGTTGCACTAGCATTTTCTGCTACCAAAATCGGATCTTCTTCTACATTTTCGTCCTCTGATGAACTTGACAAGTCTGACGGTTCTTCTAATTCAGTCATAATAAATTACCATTTATTTACATTTCAATGGTTTATAAGGCGCCATTTTGTTTTAAAGAGGAAATAGACAACCCTAGTACCTAGCAAGTAAATATCAAGGGTAAATAAGCAACAGTGCTATAGCTGATGCAGCATTACATCACAGGCTGTATTACAGCATATTGCCGTGCAGGAAATGAAGTTGTCTATCACATGTAAGCATTACCTACTGTATAGTTTTGAATCTAGAAAAAGTTGCTCAAAAATTGCTCAAAAAGGAAAGTATTGCTTAAAAGTTGCTCGAACCAAAAAAAGTTGCTCCAAACGCAAAAAGATGCTGAAAAGTTGCCAAGCACAATCGGGACATACCTACGGCTGTTTTGACTCGAACTTTCAGTTTCCAGATGTTTATTGTCAGACTTACGAGAGTAGTCTGACGATAATTTTGTAATAAATTTGAAATAATACGTTTCACCTTATTGTCTTATTTTGGCTCAAACGGCGAGTTTCAAGATGCTTATTTTTGGCCGTTGGGTTTAACTTTATGTTTCCAACGACAAAATTTTCATGTCCTTTGACCAAATAGAACTTATAAGTGGCGAGCAAACATTTTTTTTAAACTACAAATGACGAGTTTTTCGCCATCCGTAATATAGCGGCCGTTGAAATGAAATTGAATCAATTACAGTCGCCGCCGCATATATGCAAGACCTTTTTGCCCACTCTATTTTTGCATATAAGCGGCTTTTGCATATGAGCGGATTCGCTCCCAGGACGCGCGTCCAGCAAAGTTAATTAGCATAATACGAGATTGATAGAAAAACCAAACAGAAAATACATTTTTAAAGCTGTAATGTTTCTTTCAGCCAGGTCTCAGCAGCAGGGGTATCGGCGTCTCTTTTTTCCGCTTGAGCTTTCCTGAAAACTACATTGTAGCGCGTTTTCCACCTCCCAAGCCAACCATCTGAAGCTGTAAAATTTTCAACGTTTAAACTTCTAGCAAAGAAAAGAGCTTTTTCTTTCAGAACGTCACCAGAGATTGGAGCACCCTTCGTGTGATTTGATAACATCAAGCTTTTTAGCGAGCGTTAGCGTCTTTCGAGTTGCCATAGTTGACAAGTGTGCATGTGCTTGAATTTTTGGCAGCTTATACAGTTTAATAATAAACGAGTCGAGCAGTTTATCCATAGTGATGCAAATTAGTGAAAAGATAGGTCAATGAAGCATTGTTGCAATCGTGCTAATTGCTCAATTAGCACGATTACTCATCGTCAAAGAATGTGAAACATTGCAATACTCCGGGAAGAAGGGTTTATAGCAAACCACTGATATTTTTTTATTTGCATATAAGCGAATTTGACACAAAACTTCCTATATTTCTTTTGCATAAAACCGACTTTTGCATATAAGCGATTTGCATATAAGCGGCGTAAAAAAGCCAATTTTCTTAACGTTTGGTTTTGGATTTCCAAAATTATTGCATATAAGCGACTTTTGCATATAAGCGACTAGCATATATGCGGCGGCGACTGTAGTTTTTGACTGACGATTATACGATCACACCTCAGACATACCTCCGGTCACAGAAGTGACCGATAAGGCCCTGTTCAGAGTCGCCTATCTCCAAGTTTTACAAGACTCTCGTTTTCTTCCTTGCCTCCAACCCTCGTGTTCGACTTGCGCGCAGCAATAAACGAGAGACTTGTGCCAAGTCTAAAAGCTACCTGCATGATTGCAGTCATCAACATTTTCAAACCTCTTCAGCGACGTTCCCAAGATTTTCGTAAAAGGGATTTAATGGTACTTTGAAATGGTCTTCTAGGGGGTTGAAGGCAATGAGGTCTCCCCAAAAAAAATTTGAAAATTTTGAAGTCCCTAAAAAGACCATTTTAAGGTTTCTGGTGATACCACACATGAGCACTTCTGAAGCGTAATATACGGACAAATTCCTCTTTCTGCAATGATTTATTGCGTTACTTCAACGTAAAAAATTGTTGTATCTTTTGATAGTTGAAATTCGATTGATAATTTTTCAGAGTTTCAAAATCCATTCGTCTGGGGAATGATGAACTGTTCATCATAAACATTCTCTTTAAAAGCTTCTGTTTCAAACAGTTTGGAAGTAAAAGATCAGTCAGGCAGCTTTTGCCACCCCTACTTCCTGCTGAGGTTCCTAGATAAGGTCACTCGACGTCCCAGGCTAAGGCCCTGAACAAAATGTATAATACACGACAACACTGAACTTCGAGAATTTGAAATTTACAATTATCTAAAAAATAAAGCCCCGGCTAAAAGATGAAACGCCTTCATTAAATATCTTGTTGGATAACGCCTGACTGATTTGCCACCAGATTTAACTCGATTTTATCAGGTTTCCCAAGTTTAATTTAGATGTCCAACATCTTTTTCTTTACCAACAAGTGTTTCATCGTTTTGCCACCTTGCCCAACAAGAATTACGTGTGTAAGCAGTAAGTAGCCAATAGTATTCAACGATAGCAAGCGTTATTTTCTCAAACTGAGATGCCTGACAAAGTTCATGAAAACGTTTGATCATTTAGCTGGGAATAATTCGTTCACCCTTTTCTCAAGGACAAAGCAAAAACCAAGAAGAGAAAAAAGAAGAAAACCAAAAGAACTCATGAAGAAAAGTATTAAAGTTCAAAAAATGTTTCTAGTCTTCGTGTCACATGCCGTGACATATTACGCTCAGGATAGACTGTTTTTCCTTTCTCAAATTTTTTTCACAGATTCCAAGAAACTCAAATGGACCGAAATGAGTAAAGAGCAGTTATATTTGATATTAACCAAAATATATAATATGCCAGAAAGTTTAGTGATAAATCATTGTTCTAATATACAATAAACTAAATCCAAATCGACTACTAAAAACTGAAATGGAGTGAAATGAGTTAAGAGCAGTCTTATGTGATATTAACCAAAATATACAACAGCCCGGAAAGTTTTATGATAAAGTATTGTTCTAATTTACAATGAAATAAACCCAGATAGACTACTATTTTGCAGAAACGAAATTTGTAAAATTGTATAGAACATATTTATAAACAAAAATCTTTACAGTTTTTATAATCTAATTAAAATGGAATTATGGGAAAAGAATATGAAGTCTAGAAAAACAAAGGCAACTACGCAGTGTAAGTGTCTATCGAGAGACTTCTTAACAGATCAATCTTCCTCATCTGCTGAAAAGATTTCTTCTCTGCGAGGACTTCTGCGGGGACTCGGTTTTTTAATAGCGGAAAACATTGTAGTACTTCGGGTCAAGTTAAAAATGAGATCAGAAAACGTTTTTGGAGATGGAAGACGATATGGCTTGCCTTCTTTCAAACACATGTACGATTTTCGTGGTCGCAGATTGTATGTGAAACGAGAATCGTTGGTAATGCTGTCAGTGGACGTTTTCTGCAAGAGAAACAGGATCGTGAACTTATGGATTTTGTGTACGAAGTATACCTAATTACGAATGCCAGGAAATTATTTAGGGTACTGAAGAAAAGTTATACATTAACAGTGACCTAGTACACTTGGAAACATTTTTATTTTTAATTATTGACCAATTGCTTAACAAAAATAGAAAATTTCTTAACAAAAACACTTACAGTAGTGATTCCAAGAGACCGAAATAGTTAATT
The DNA here is from genome assembly GCA_036872915.1 of Nanipora kamurai. Taxonomy (NCBI): domain Eukaryota; kingdom Metazoa; phylum Cnidaria; class Anthozoa; order Scleralcyonacea; family Helioporidae; genus Nanipora; species Nanipora kamurai. The sequence continues at coordinate 824,444 of JBAHVQ010000323.1, read as the reverse complement.
TTCGAACAAATATTTTCTTGTCTAACTGATTAAAGCCCGAGAAATTTGATAAAACGGTTGGAAAAACGTTTGACCTCTACTGATAAATAACACGTTTTAGTTTCTAAGTGTATTGATTTGTGCGAAACAAATCGTTGGGTACTCCTGCCTAATGCCAATGAGGTAAATCATGTAAACAAAGATTTTCCTATAAAAACTGAAGAGCACCATGCAACATTTTACACGAGTAGCCTCAACTTCATTCTTAGGAATTCTACTCAAAGGAGGCCATAGCTTGGAACGAAGAGCAAAACACAACAGCACTCAAATGAAATGGTGCCGACCTTATACGTGTAAGGTGATGCATCATAGTATTTATGCGATTAATCAACGAATTTCACTTTTCCAGCAGTGGCACACTACAGCGTAAGTACGTTGAAAGGTTTGTAGACAGCCAAACTTACTAAGAAAAATTATAACGTTTCGAGCTAAGGCCATTCGTCAGACTGTGAAACGTTTCACATGAAGGAAATATATACGAGCATCTCCCCTCCTTTCTAATCCATTACAAGGTCGAGAGGTATTTTGTATTGAAGTTGTCACGGGTTAACAGGTTAACCACCGTTTGTGTAATCCAATAAACAATCCTATGCTAAATTGCTCATTTCATTATTCTATAGCATGACATTTAAAATAAATTACTATTTCAGTGAGTTTATTTTGCGGTTCATTCTTGTCGTGAGTAGGGTAATCAAAAATTTAAAGTTACTGGGGTCTGCGAGAGATTTTGCATGAACTGGGGCCTCGTTAGACGTTGACCTTTTCCTGCCTCTTGTATTTGGACCATAAAATGGAATATTCGACGTTTGTTGTAACAGACATTACTTACTTCGGTATCTAGGTCATGACTGTGGCTGATATCCAGCGTAAAGCTAGGGTCCTCCGATTCTGACTCGGTTCCTGTAACGTCTTCATTACTGCCCGAGGTATCACCTGAAGATATTTCCTCCTCCGAGATATCATGTCGGAAGTGATCGAGAGGGTAGACGACAGGATATCCTCTTAGGGATGAATCAGAGAGACTGAAAACAAAAAGGTCAAAAATATGTTTTAATATATGCTTAACCCATATATCGGACACCAAGAACAAGAGAACAAACGAGAGGACAAAGCAAAAACAAAGAGAGAACAAAGAACATAAGCAAAAATTTTAAGCGTTAAGGGTTAACTGCCCGCTATCTAAGAAAGTCAAAAGTACTTAACTTTTGTAAGTATTTAACTTCTGATCATAGTCTTTTATCTGTTTTTATACTGCTATGTTGTTTGCGCGAAGAATGTTTTCCCAGGGACGTAAATATACAGAAATTTTTTCTATCATTCTAAAAATTGAAATCAGGAGTTACCGTCCGTTGCGCAGACGTTCTGTAATGAGGGTTCTACTCAATTTCAGAAAACTATTGAGGAAACTACAAAAGTCATGGTGCCTTCTCTTGTTGGATGTTGTTTTGCTGATTTGCTCTGATAAGTTGTACACCTTCATTCGCCTTCGTAATCATTACAAGTAAATGTCTCGGGTACAACAAAGCACTCCAGTATTTAATAAGTGCACGTATATGGATTTAGTAGACGTCACTCACTGCATGCCGGGATATATATATATATATATATACAAACGGGATATATATACAAACGTGTTGATAGCAAGTATCGTGTGTAAAATCATATATGAAAGAGTGCTCAATGCAAACGCAGA
>JBAHVQ010000323.1:772431-798514 GCA_036872915.1 Nanipora kamurai | reverse complement strand
GTTCCGTCTGTATATATATATATATATATATATACATATATATATATATCTATTTGTGTTATATATATATATAACGCAAATAGAGACAAATATTTAGCTGTTAGCAAATGTTTAAATGTTTACTCTTCAAATTTTTAGCAGAGTGCGTGAAACTCAGAGTAGCGACAGCTAAACATTTGTCTTTATTTGTGTTATTTTCACCCTACCTGTAATGGTAACAAGCACTCTATTTATTCAAGTCACTTGTGTAGCTCTTTGGTTACATTTTGTTGGATATATATAATATATATATACATTGATACTTCTAAAGTAATTTTTAAAGTAACTTCCACAGTCAAATAATCAAAGAACATGTGAGTGACGATTTATCGAGATTTACTGTCATCTGACGACTTGTAGCTAAGCAAGTCATTGAAAACCTACACATCCCAGGTTTTAATGTCAAAAATTACCTTCTGGCCCCGGTTGTTGGAAGGACAATTACTGCTAATCCTGGGCTTAAATTTAATCGGCACTTTTTTTGGCACGTTCTGCTAAGTAATTTTGGTTCAGACTTTTTTGGAGAAAGCCTTTCTATATTTGTATGATATATGAACAAAAAACTCTCTTTCCAACGTTAGGAGTATTTCATTCAAAAAGTTTTCACTAATCCTAAATTAACCTAATCGCCTTTTGAAAAACCGGATCCTCGCGGTACAATGGTCAGAGTGTCTGGCTTGCATTGAGATGGTGGCGGGTTGTTGTCCCGTCTGGTGGTCAGGGTTTTTCTAAGTTAATGGTTTACTACAGTTTGACTAATGAGATACATCAAAGGTCTTTAAAAGTATCAAACGGTAATTTCCGAAGTCAAATTGACAAACGATCAAATCAAATATTTCAGTTTAAATTATTTTACGCGAGAAATTTTGATTTCCTATTGGAATATTTTCAGTTTTCAGGAAATTTGTATCAGGGTTGCAATAAGACTGTCATACCAATCGCTGTATCAAGAGGTAAATATGTTCTCGACTACATTTAATTTTCCTTTAACACCAGGAGCGTCTCGTCACAACGAGCCCCTGCAGGCCGTCATCGAAAACAAACTACACGAATCTGTTCTGGCAGAGACCAATAACAGCGTCTTGGAAAGAAACCGGGCACTTCTACAATACGTTGCCACGCTGGCAAACTCCAATAGCAACACCGATGAATTCAATTATGAGTTCGTCGAGTCTCTTGTGAAAGGAGGGGCAGACTTAAACACAGGTGATCAGTACGAGCAGATCATATTTCACGAAGTTGCACGCTCGTGGAATGTTGATGTTGCAAGGTTTCTTCTTCAACATGGTAAGTTCTTTATCCAGTCGTGTATCTAGCTGATTCACCAAAGGAACATTTGTTTGATCCCAGGTTAATCAGGAAGCATACGAGCAGTATAGTCCCTTACATAAATTCTCTCCGCTTATATGAGTCATAGTTTTGGTCTGAGGTTTAAATCATTACGGTCCAAGCATATTGAAAAAAAATTTTAAAATTTTTGCTAAACTTAGATTGTAGCAGAACAATTCGTCTAAATAAGCTGAACTTCAGTCAAAATAAGCTTAATCTTAGAGAAGGAGGATTGGAGATCTCAGCAACAAAACGTTTCAATAGTTCTTCTTATCATGCAGTTTAGGGCTCAAGACTCTATTTGTCCGCTTGATTGGTGAATAAATAAATTTACCGAACCAATACTTTAATATTGTCAGTCCTTCTGCCGAAGTCTCACTTAATCACACTAAAGGGTGCGCGCCGAATATGGTTGGGATAGTATGATTTAGTGTCCAAGCACTGGTGACGTTTAAAAGTGGAGTATAGTGATTCTATCATTATTCTAATGCAAAATAAAAAAACCTTTATATGGTCAGCAAATTCCAAGACCTCTGAAACTTCAAATATATCATCCACATATAACCAAAATAACAATGGTCTATGAATGCACATTTAATATGTTTGGTCGAAGAGCAACAGCTTGTGCAACGAAGTTAATGTGTCTTCTAAGAACATTAGCCAGAGATTGACCAGGCGACAATTAAAACTTTACCAAGAATATTAAAACCCAGCATAGAATGGGAAAGAATGGTATATATATTAAAAGTTTTAAGAGTCCAACGTTTCGTTGTTACATCACAACACCTTCGGAGATAAAAATTAACGTATGGCTAGGCCTAACTATATATTTACATGTGTCACAAATTAACCAATTAGATAGAATTATAATAAAACTAAAAACTGGTAAACAGGTAAGACAAAGAGATGAGAAAATTAGTAATTAAGAAGTAAGGAAACCGCGTGAAAAGTAATTAAGAGGAAAGACAGATTTATGAAAATAGAAAGATTTGGCATTTAAAGAAGTTTCAAGTAAATCAATGAAAAGGCTTTCACAAAGGAGAAGTTCAGATTCAACTGAGCAAGAAGAAGGGAATTTTGAAGCCATCAAAAGATACGAGATGTTCTGGGTCCTGAAGATGAAGGATGGAACGAAGGTGGTCGGGGTCGCTTTAAAATAAGTGAATATGAAAATAAAAAAAATAAAAAAACAAAAAAAAGACCAAACAAAACGTTGGCACTGTTGTGTATGATAATGCCTACCAAATGTTTTCAACAATTAACAAGCAGAAACGTGTCTAATTTCACGTTGATCAATGTGATTGTAATTCCATAGGCGGTATAGAAACCAAAATGCACGTGAAAGGCGACGAAGTAAGCGGGTTACGGAAAATTTTTGGTTCTCTCAAGTCTAACGTAATCTTCCAAAACTAAAGTTACACTAGAAACAACCCTCAGGTAGTCCAGTACTGTTACAGATTACATCATTTTCAGACCAAGCGCCGTTCGTGCAGCCTACCCATCAGCCTATCGATCGGGTATCCTGGGTGAACGCCTATCAGACCTCTTGTTAGATATAGACAGCGATATAAATAGATATGGATATATATTTAGATATAGATATTAATAGATATAGATAGATATATACTTAGGTATAGACAGATATATTTATAGACATAGATACTTTGATTTAGATATGGATATATATGGATATATATTTACATACAGTTATAGATGTATATTTAGATATAGATATAACACAAGAAGAATAAAACTTTAAAAACTTTATTCCGACGTTTCGGGGCAGAGCTCCTTATATACGTAACATTAATTATAAATTAAAATTAAGAATTCCATAACTAAAAGAAGTCCCTAAGGTTCAAATCTTTGAATACAAAGGAATCCAGTTTATATGCCCAAAACCCCTCCCTTCTAGTTGGGTTAGTTGAAACGTCGAAATAAAGTTTTCAAAGTTTCATTCTTGATGTGTTAAATGGTTTTAGAACTTGGAGGTTGGAGGTTCTTGATAAATTAGATATAGATATAGATATAGATAGATATGGATATATACATATATATATATATATTTAGATATAGATATAGATAGATGTGGATGTATATTTAGATATAGAGTACTTACACACGTTTAAAAATATAAAGCCTCGCGCGTCAAACGATACATTAAATCAATCTGTCATTCTGATTAGGTTGCAACATCAACAAACAAGATGCCTTGGGTCGGTCTCCACTTCATGTGGCGGCAGCAGTTGATCACGTGCAAATGACAGAATTTCTTTTACAAAACAATGCTGAAATGGATGCAAGGACGTTTGGTGAATATCAAGCTCCAATTCACTACGCCGCAAAGAATGGTGCTGTGAAATCTTTAAAAATGTTGCTGGGATTTCAGGCCAACATTAACTCAGTAGATGGAAAACAACGAACCCCTCTTCAAGTTAGTTTTCACGTCTTCACTTCCACTTACCATCCCTTCTAAATGAGAAGTTTAAATCAATTTTGCGTGATATTAAGTTTGGTACGCTGGCCCCAATTGACGGTACTAAAAAAGACGGCAGCTGCATGCACATTTGACCATTATGTTTCGTAAACGTAAATTAACCCTGATGACAGCGGAAGAATGTTTAACATTTTAGAATGATATTAGCTGGTAAGAGGTTGTCTTTTTACCAAATTTACTTCTACACACAGCGTTTAATGAGCGCTGAATATTACGGTTAAGTATACAAATGTCAATAACAAAGCTATATCTAACTGGTAACAAGGAAGGACATTTTTTGTCCTTTGCCAGCAATTCTGTGACTTTGTAAAAGTTGAACATGGTCGTATAAATTGTTTTGCTTTCTCGACAGCAAATATACATTATGTTCTCCTGTTTGGCTTTTCCCTCGGGGATGTTTGATTATTACGGAATCGATTCCTTGAGTTTGTAACAGTCGCTTTAATTTTATGCTTCGCCATAATGTTAGCGCTAGCTTAAGCAACGTTCAGATCAAACAAATATCAATTTTATTTTCTTTTGTTTCGGTACCTAAGCTTGCCGCTGAATGGACACGTGTACAGACAGCCAAAGTGTTGATTGACGAGGGAGCGGCATCGTGTGTTTTGGACTCGTCCGGTAATTCTGCATTATGTGTCCTCATCGATCGACTGCCAAATCTTGCCTTAGAAGCGTTAAGTCAACTTCACACTACAGACGTGATTACAATGAGGGACTATTACTACCTTCAATACCTCGAGGCATCGCGACAGAAGATCGAAACAAAAGCAACTCGAACACCTCTCGAGACCGCCGTGACAACACGAAAGTATGAAGTGGTCACACACCCAGTTATGCAAAGGCTGATTCACAACAAGTGGGAACAATACGGAAGGCGCTCCACGATGATTGATTTGCTTTTTCACGTTATTTTTGGAGTAATCTGGACATCGATCTGCATGGGGACGCCTGCTAGAGGCAAAGAAATTTACGTTCCACCGGAAAATAATGTATGGCGTATAGCTCTTGGCGTGATAATTCTATTAATGACCGCCTTCGACATTGGGAGACACATCCACGGTAAGCTAAAATCATATGCCATACGGCTTGTGATTGGTTCAACAATGATTCAAAATCAGACGACTAGCAAACGTTCGTCAAGCTCGTTCTCTCAGAAAAACGATTTCTGAGCCCTGGACGGTAACTGAACTCGCAACCTTCTGATTACCGATGAATCGCTGTAACCATTGAGCTACCATGACTCAGATGGTAAGCTAAGGTACAGGTTTGCCATGTGCTGCCGAAGCGGAAGCCACGATTGATAATAATGATTGCAATACTAAATGCTGAACACAAATTTGGTTGATGTGGGAGCTTGGTATATATCAGACGACTAGAGAACGTTCGTCAAGCTCATTATCTCAGAAAAACGATTCAGAGCGCAGACGGGAATTAAGGCCTCAACCTTGTAATGATCGGTGAGGCGCTCTAACCATTGAGCGACCAATACTCAGACGATGAGCTAAGGTATAGGGTCGTCATATGTGCTGCCTAAGGGGAAATCATTTTTCTGAAATAACAAGCTTGAGATGTTCTTCTGAGATTAACGTTCGCTGGTGGTCTGATATATACCAAGCTAGCATTTAGCATAATGATTCAAAATGTACTTCTTGTCTAGCTAACATTAACTCCTTAAAATCCGAGGAAATCGATAAAACTTCGAAAAAATTCTTTCTCAACTTTTCGTCACGGTTTGCCGCGTGGCAGCAAATAGCAGGGGGGCATGTACATGTACATAAAGATCATGACCAAGAAAACCAAGGTCAAATTAATTTTTAGGCTTATATTTACCCCCATGTAATCCTGTAACCCTTTTATTACTTAAAAAAATGTCACGTAATCCTGTAATCCCCGGTTATCCTAAAAGTTGCTGCAGTAATCGCACGTAACTATATAACCTCCTCAGATCCTGTAGCCCAGTGTAACCCTGTATAGCCCTGGAACTTTGTGTACCTTGGTAATCTTATAATTCCTTGTAATCTTACTGTAGCAGTAGCTTGGATTTAATAAACTACAGCAGTCCGTCACAGGACTAAAGGCGATTACCGCATAGCACTATGGGTTACAGTTAGAGTGTAGCCAGGACTTTGGAAGGGAGGAGCGGAAGGTAAAAATGATATCGTGGAGTGCAGAAGCTTCGAAAATGAAATCATAAGTGGGAAGTCCAAATGCGTTCGAGGTTCGTCCTTGGGTTGTTGTGCTGTCTATTCATAAGAAAATCTTTTTTAGAAATCAAATAAAGCTTCAAATTTCACGCTTCTTCGAAATCACAAATTCCTGATTAATGGTGACACTTTCTTGTCACAAGAATGATGAAAATGCCATCCGAGTACTTTAGCGTTTCATAGCCTCTGAGAAAAGGTGAGTGTCCCATAGATCCCTGCAGGAGAAAATCTACGACAGTACCCCTTTCTCAAAAAGAAGTGAATTTTTGGGCATAGTTTTCTATTACACGTATCACAACAGATGAAAAACTAACTTAAAGGACAAATAAAGTATAAATCGCGCGTGCCCGACTGATTGTCTGAACATTATCAAATGACCAGTAAGATTTAAGTTAAAATATGTCTATTTCATACTTTTCTAGCAACAAGAAAATCTCGAAAGTTGCAAAAGAATTGGATAAGCTGGAGAATTAGGCAATTAGAAGAGGATAAGAGATATTGCCATCCACGATGGCCGCAAGAACAAAAGTATATTCAACATGAAATCAAGAGAGTGAAGTCACTTCCGCTGCTTGATGAATTCGGAGCATGGTTCTATCTGGAGTGGATAACTTTAATCCTAATTCTCGCCACCATTGTCACGCACTTTGTGTTTTACAAAATTGATACGTCGGCCACCAGGTACATCTACACTCGTACAATCAGTATCGTAAATCTCCTGGTCTGGCTACGCTTGTTGAAGTACTTGCGACCATTTCCTGGAATTGGAACATTGGTCATAATTCTTGGAGAGACAAGCGGCGATTTTGTCAATTGGGCCTTTCTTTTTCTCCTTCTTCTGATACCATTTTCAGCAGCTTTTTGGATCAACTTCGGAGATATATCAATTCATCCTGTCCACGGCTTTGATAGTACCGAGGAACTGCTGTACAGTGTGTTTCGGATTGCCGTCGGGGACGACTTCAACTTCGAAGGACTGGCAGAAGCTGATCCAGTGATGTCTCGTATCCTTATAGTCATCTATGTCACCGCTGTGACTATTGTCACGCTGAACTTGTTGATTGCTTTACTCACCGATACATTCTCCAGGGTCTATGGCAATGCCGTCGCCAATACTATCATGCAAAGGGCGATTAAGGTTGTGGAAGCCGAGCGCACCCTTACCAAACGCTTTAAAATGAAGTACCAAGACCACATGACGAGCAACTGTAGCCCCGAAGTCATAAAAATGTCATTTGACGGGAAAAATACGCCGTCAGAAAGAGCTGAGCAGGAAGTGTATTTGATGCTAAAAGACACGAATGCAGTGATCAACGACCGTTTTTCCAAAATATACGGACAAAATAGACCTTCTGATTTCGATGCAATTCTTGGTGGTGTAAAGAAGTTAAAAGAAGACCAAACAGATTTCTTAAACGATTTAACGAAGATCCGTGACATGGTAAAATTACTGGCAGGTATGAGGGCGTGCGGGTTATACTTTTTGGTCACGAGGGGATATGTGATTTGTCAAGGGCATAACCCGAGGTCAATAATTCATATATCTCCGTCTTAAAATAGTCCGTTTATACAACAGATGTAGATCCTAGATGAAATCACCTTTGAAGTCTTCTCGCTCGCGCTTTTTGATTCTGAGTTCTTTGATAAAGGATTTCGTACTTTGTATTAGTTTAGGTTTCCTATAGAAATTGCCTTGTCGCTTTCTAACACATGAATTTTGATTTGGACTTGTCCATATTTTCAGTATATTCCGAATAAACTCGATATTTAATAGTTCCTTAAACCTTAACCTAGCTTCCTCCAAAGTAGTTGAGCTTCTTTGAATAACTTTACCACCGATTATGTGTAAAAAAAATTCCGCCGTTTGTTAGGATATCGCCTTTCCTTCTTGACGTAAATTGTTAACATCAAAATCAAAATCAATTAATTGATTTCATCTCAAATGTTTCATCTCATTTAACTTACAGGCAATGGTAAGAACCGTTCCGAAAGTCGCATATCAGAGAACAATAAACGAGAATCTGTCGACAGTAGTGCACCCACGTCACCCTTCCACGGTTTGTTAGTCAGATATAAACGACGAAAGAGTTCAAGCAGCATGTTCGACATATTCTCTTTAACAAAGAACAAAAAGGAAACTGAACCATCGAGACGAGCAAAAAAACGTTCCAGAAGATACGAAAGTGACGATGAAGCAAGGACAACGACAAAGTCGACGGATCGGAGCAGGAGAAGACGAAAGAAATCTGAGAAAAGATGGGACGACGGAGATGGCACAGTAAACTATCTTTCTTCTCCTAGTACCACCATCGTCCCTTATAACCACTCACATGGGAGGGCAGCGGCGAGTGATTACGGTTACACAAACCATGCTTATGTTAATGAAAGAACAGATTCAGATGATTTTGAGGAAATAAGCAGTGATAGCATAGACTTGTAGGATTTCGGATTTCGAATTCTGTAACTCTTGTCTTTCCTCTCGATTATATTCAGTACTATATAGAACATTAGGCAACTGCATTTTTTGTTTACCGACACGGTAATTTGATACAGTGTTATTTTAACTTTTTTTCACTTGTATAAATACAAATTTAAACAAATCAACTGTACCCGTTTTTCTATCTTCCGGGAGCCGCGAATCGAACTCTAGTCACACATGTGGAAGGCACGCGCATTGCCACTGCGCTACCAACAACCCCGCAATGTGCTTTAATATTTTTAGAAGCGCTTTATTTATTCTATTCTGGCATGTTAATAAAATACTGCTTTTGGGCAGGATATTCCAGAGTGGCTGCCCCTCTTCGTCCTTCAGGACCCAGCCTTACTGACCTGGACAAGGTAGAACTTGACTTGGAGTGAGTACCTGACCACAACATTATTCAGCTTGGAAAGGTAAGTCGATTTCTTTGTACGTACTGTATGAAGACCGTCTTGGTGGGTGAAATGGCATCAAATGCCCTAACTCGTTGGGCGAAGAACTGCTTCCTTGTTTTGTTCACGTTTGTCTTTGAGCTGGTCCTGTCATGGATTATCACCACAAAACGATCCAGAATTTCAAGACATTCGACAGGTATTTGGGTGGATCAATAAGCGAACTTCAGGAAGCCTTCTGTGACTGCTGGATACGACTTCCATGCAGCTAAGGTGGTCTTATTAATTTTTCTTGCAAAGTTGGTTGCCGTGTCGCATCCCGTGAATGCATGAAAGAATGGTCAACACTTCAAGATCTCAGAGCCAAGACTCCTCGACATAAGTCGCTCGCCTGTTTCAAGTGTCAACCATTCCTGTGCATATCGATCCTGCAGCGGCCGGCCAAAGGTAACTCAAGTGCGTCATTTAAAACTGTGGGTAAAACTACTCTGTGGTAGCCTTGCGGGATAGCGTTCGCAGCATGTAGAATCATTTTTCTGTCAACTTCTTCTTGCTTCCAGGTTGCGAAAGCTGAGGTGCACAAAGGAAGCTGAGTGCACGGAACTTCCTTTCCATATGTTGTTCCAACTTGTTCTGGTCGTCTCTGGTGGTTGCTTTCAGGCATAGTTTCCAGGTACTTGTCCAACGCTATGTCAATACCCTTTGGATGGCAAAAGTAGGACTGGATGTAAAGGAAAAATGACTGCGTGGACTATTCTGCAAAAGTTCTGTCGGAGGGAGGCTTTATCATGTTAACTAAAACGGCACCGTCAACAACGATAGCACTAATATCGCGTCAGGCAGGCATCTTGGAGTGTTGGGTAGTGTAAGACAGGTGTCGCTCAGCCAGGCTGGACTTCTTGTGAAGAAGACGCAGTTTTCCGAGACTGGACAGCGAGGACGACATTCCTGATTCTAATGTTCGATAAAATCATCATGGTTACCCTCTCTTGTTTGACAGGATATAAAAGCCCTGAAAAGAGAGAACAGTCACGTTTCATGATTGTAAGCTTTTGTTCTGCAGTAAGATACTTGTACCGGTAATCCTCAAAATTCTGTGTTTAGGGCACCATGTTGTCTTTGAGGTTTCTCCTGAAAATATAGCATAGGTTCCATTTACTCACCGGTTCAGTATGACCCAAAATGCGGGTTGAAATGACGATCTGGCGACCAAATTTTTATATTTGGTTTAGACGCAGCTAGCTTTATTTAAAAAAAAGTTAATTTCAATTCCTGCACTAATTCCCCCTGATCTTGAAAATCCTGGTTGAAACCCTAGTATTGAGTAAACATTAATGTCAGCAGATATTTGCTTACCTAAGAGTTTTCTTGTAGAGACTATTGGTATTTTAAACTCGTGGATAATCAAGCTAAATATGTTCCTGAACGACTGTTATTGTACAAAGTTTAGGGGGACTGTACAGTAGAATCCTGGCTTCACCCCACCTTTTATGCCCATTTGCTTAAGCTCAGCTGCCACTGGTCCAGGTGCCATGCTGGCAATTGGGTCACTAGATGTCATTATTGGGGTAATGAGTCCTTTTAAGAAAATGCAGCATCATGGGTAATCAGGACTATTTTGAAAGGAAATACTTGACCTGTCCAATCATGCATAAGTGTTTCCTTTGAAAGTAACTACACAGATGAAAGTAACTACACAGATGAAAGTAAAAGGGCTTATTTGATGACAGATTTGTTGGGTACTTGTAGAACATGGTTCAGAGTAAAAATAAAATAAATGAATTATTTATATTCTGGTTCTCTGAAATGAAATGATTAAACATATTAACTGCACATTCCTAAGAATATCAATGGATTGACATTAATATTCATTAACAAAGAAAAAAAATTGTTCATCCACCGTACATTTTATGTACATTTGACATGGAACTTATTTACGCTCAGATCTTTACATTTGGCATGTAAACCCTCATATACTCACTCAAAATCCTGCACAACCATCCTCATATGCAAATGCCCTCATGTCTGGGGGTTTGTCTGAACCCAAAGAACCCTACCAACCTGTGAGCATGGACAAGATCCCAGTTGCTTCAAAAATCTGCCCAAAAGACCCCTGGAACAGCAGACAATTTAGGAAGGTTTTCATCAATCATGTGCTGGCCCAAAGCTTTGAGACTTAGAGCCTATTGCAAAATATTGTTGTTTTCATGTGTTGTGCTTTTCATCTTTTTTGGTCATAGGCAAATCGTTTACCAAATTGAGGGCTAGGAGATGGCCTTTTGGTTGATCACAAGGAGGTACGGTGACAGTACTTCAAGGCCAAGAAAATTCTCCTTGAAGGGTTTTAATAAGCTACAGCCTCAGAAAATCTCTGAGCTCCAAAAGGGACACAAGCATGCAAACATCTGAATGTCAAGCAAGTAAGTTAAACAAATGCTTATTTGGTTATAATAGCTGAGATGCATTCAGTCAAGGTATTATACTACTTATTGGCTTGAAATCAGCACCAAATATATATCCATACACTAACAACAGGTTTGATATCCCAATATATCTTTTCTCTAATACCTCATACAGTATCCCTACAATATTTACCTGCTATACCATATATAATTTTCCTCTCAAATACATGATATCGTGATAACATCCAATGGGATTTAGAAATTAAAGTACACCCTACCAACATGCAGTTAGAACATGTCGTCTGAGCAGCTTAAATATTGGCACTTTTTTGAGCTGCATTTGGTATTGTGCACTTGCAATGGTGTATCTTGAGTGAAACCAAAGGAGCCATATCTCCCCCCTTTAGCCTCTTGGGCATTCCCCGAGAGGTATCACCAACATTATCAACTACTCCGTTTCACTAGAAGCATGGTTTAGGGTGAGTATTGACAGTTTATTTGACATTAGTCTGTGATGAATGATTGGATTAATTGTATATTTATCATTTCTAAAATCAACATACTTCAAACACTTACACTGTTATAGATCGTTTCAGACACGCCCACATCCACCTGTACTTCCACTTCTACACAACCCTAACGTTACTGAATAGCAGCTTCGTTTAGCTTAATATTGTAACTTTTTAGCTCATTTTTGTGAATGAAAAGTTGTTCTTGAATTGATATCTCAAATGCAACTTTGTTTCGCGAAGGTTGTCGTAAGTTTCCGAATTTGTAGCGAAGATGACGTTACCGGCATGCATTGCAAGCGTAGTCCTCTTCTTTCTCGTCTAACCATCATGGGTGAGTTGTTTCTACACGTGGAGAAAGATGTTTGCCTGCTTTATATTGAAAATATGAGAACAATCAATTGTTTTTATCGTAAATGGTAATACTAAGTATAATTTATAATCATTCACATTTAAGGAAAGCCTCGAGGCCTTCGAACAGCTCGCAAACTTAGAAATCATCGCCGTGAACAAAGATGGCACGACAAAGCGTATAAGAAACGGAACTCTGGCACAGCTTTAAAAGCTAACCCCTTTGGTGGCGCCTCTCATGCCAAGGGAATTGTCTTGGAAAAAGTGTAAGTAATCTTTAGTGGGAAGATGTTGTAGTTAGAGATTTTCATCAAGTGCCAAGCTTTTGAAGTTGCTAAAATTCGAACTTTGCCGTCAAATGATACAATTTTTCTAGTTGAAAGTGTGTGTTATCTCAAGCATAACATTATCAGGTGGAAACCTATTTGGAGTATGAATCCATCACACATAGGCAGACAAGGTGGTAATATTTATATGAACTGACAGTAATTATTATGTGGCCCTATCCATGACGAGGAATAATAGTATTAATCCTTTACCCGGCACTGTTGCCGTTTGGGAACTTAATTTTACTCTGGCTAATGCCAGACGATTTTGCTCGTCGAGGGGAGACCTTCTGAAAACCTGCCAGATAAAGGGTTAACTGTATAAGTGAGTCAGAAAAAGTATTTCACCAACAACTTTGATCTTGCTAACTAATACTGCTCCTGACAGCCTACTTGGTTGAAAATGTGATAGCATATGTGAAGTAAGATGTTTGTGGAAACTGATCGCCAGGTTAGGCCAACTAAAAGGTGTGGTTCTGGTTACCAGACAAATTCTTGGCTCTGCCCTCTCTGCATGTTTTTTCACAGTGATTTTTGGGTACTTGTTCCCAGTAGTTTTTTCATACAGTTGTTTACACATTTGTGTTCTTTTATAACATTTGTGTTTATACAAATATTGTTCAAAGAAAGTAGATTTTATCTTTATTTTTGAAATTGCCTATACCATAATTGCATAAGTTTGTAATACCATAAAATACAGTACCGTAATTCGCGGACTATAAGCAGCACCATTGTATAAGCTGCATTTGCGTTTTTTGGCCAATTTTGCGAGAAAAAATCAAAAAAGCCACACCGGATTATAAGCCGTACTGTCATCGATGAAGCCATCTCTTTTGCAAGCATCTGTGCTTTGAGACAAATTTGAATGCGGTTGATTCCTCTACAAGCAGCTTGTTGTTCGAGAACCCAGATCTCTACGGCAGGTTCCAATTCTGGCCAGCGAGCCTTATTTACACAATTGCTCCACAATTACTGGCGGCAACTCAGCAAAACTTGAATGAAAATGTGTAACTTTTTCTGGATGGCATCATTTCAATGTAAGGTAGAAAATACTTGTGAAAAAACTATAGTGTAAAAATACCTACTTTATGACTCACAGTCTGAAAACTTAGAACCGTCTTCGCAGAGGTCAGCCCAATGCTCAGCCAATTGCAATTAGACTTGTTTTATCCGATCTGCTTGACAAGCTCATAGCATCTTCCATTTTATAAAATGAAATTAAACTTTTTGCATGTGATGCTTAGTTAAAGGAAGAAAACTTTTTCAAATACTGGTAAACTTTTGCATTTATTCATATATAAGCCACACCGGATTATAAGCTACACAGTGAAGAATTTTGGCAAAAAGTTGCGGCTTATAGTCCGTGAATTATGGCATATAAGTAAGACAAGATAGTAAACAGTTGCTTTTACAGACAACAACCTTTTTCCAGACAGCAACTTCCTTTTGTTTCCAGGCTGTAAGATCTAGAGGAGGAGAAAAAAGCCAGCCTACCCACCTTGTTTCTTTTAACCCTTTCCCTACCAAGGACGTGTATATACGTTCTCTGTGACGTCACTCAATGACTGAGGATGTATATATACGTCCTCTTTATAATTGTATTTCTTAGCCTTTGGTTGTTCAAATGAGCTTGTTTAACTTGTTCTGGTCGTTAAGAGATGCCTGGTTCTTAGTTTTAATAACGGCTGACCAACTGCATTTGGTTCAATTGGCAGTAATGTTTGCATTTTTTTATGAATGGCATCCCAGTCACAAGTATTGACTTCAGACGAAGTTCTGAATGAAATATTTGCAGATCAAGACTCAGAATATGAGGAAAATAGCAATGAAGATGATAGTTATGAACGAAATAATTCTGAGGGTGAGAATGTGGATAATATCAGAGTAAATGATGGTGGTGAAGAAGGCTTCAATGATAGTCAAGGTAATTTTCTGGAAGCCTGTGAAATAAGAGGTGCACCTGGTCAAGGAAGAGGCAGAGGAAATGCAGTAACATGTTCTAGAGAAGAGGAAGAACAGCTACTTAACTTGAAGTGGACATGTGTTGATCGACACTCCCATATTCCACAGTTCACAGCCTCTCCAGGTGTCCAAGTTTCATTGCCTGATGACTCAAGTGCAGGTGAGTTCTTGGAATTGTTTCTTGCAGATGGATTATTTGACTTATTAGTCACTGAAACAAACTTGTATGCAGAACAATACAAAAGAAATAATTCTGACTTGCCTCAGTATTCCCAAGCTAAATACTGGTTTGATACAAGTAGAAATGAAATGAAGTGAAATTCATTGCTTTATCACTACTTATGGGGATTGTGTGAAAACTGGAGATATCTGATTACTGGAGTACAAATGCCTTGCTAAAGAGTTCAATCTTCAATAGTGTTATGACAAGAAATTGCTACCAGACAATCCTATGGTTTCTGCACTTTGCTGACAATTCTATGTACAATTCCAGTGATCCCAACCGTGACCGACTCAGCAAGGTCAGACCACTTGTGGAATACTTGGTTTCAAAATTCAAAACCACCTACATCCCAGAGAAATGTATCTCAGTGGACAAGCAGTTACTCCTGTGGAAAGGAATGCTTGTCTTCAAGCAGTACATTCCACTCAAAAGAGCACGATTTGGCATCAAAATGTTTAGCCTTTGTAAGACTTCTGGTTACCTTTGGAACTTGTATGTGTATCTTGGTAAGGAACCCGATCAACATACAGCAGATCAGCCATTAGTCCGTAGGTTAGGCAAGAGTAATGCTGTCATCCCTAGATTGATGGGGGATCTTCTGGGAAAAGGAAACCATGTCTATGTTGACAATTGGTATACCAGTGAGGCACTGTTCGTGTACTTGTATGAGAACAAAACTGCTGCCCGTGGAACTGCAAGGAAAAACTGCCTCAGACTTCCAGCCACATTCAAAGGCTCTAGTCTCCCAAAGGGTGAGCAGCTATTCAGAAGACATGAAGACATGTTAGCCCTTTGCCTTCATGATAAAAAAGAGTTTTATTTCCTGTCTACAATCCACAAGGCAAATGTCATCACAACCAGAAAGCGAGATAGACATGGCAATTTCATAAGAAAACTTCAGGTTGTTGATGACTAACAAGTTCATGGGAGGTGTTGACAGGAATGATGTGAGGATTGGGACTTATTCCTGCATACGAAAGAGCATGAAGTGGACTAAGAAGGTGGTCTTTTATTTCTTGGAAGAAGGTGTCTTGAATGCCCACATCCTCTACAAGAAAAAAGGTGGCTGAAAGCCTCTACTGAGATTCAGGCTTGATTGTGTAAATCATTTACTTGCTGCCTCTGCTCCTGAGCCTGCTGCACCAGAAGCTTCTAATCGCTTTTCAGGTTGTCACTTTCCCTCCAACTACAACCAAACAAAAACCCCAGAAGAGATGTGTGGTTTGCACCAGCAACAAAAGGAGAAGGGAAACCATATATCAGTGTGGGGATTGCCCACACAAGCCTGGCCTTTGTCCAGCACCTTGCTCCAAGATATACCACACAGAATAATACTGTTAGGACTTATTAGGACTTGTTTATGCTATATAAACTTTTTAGGTGGATGCTTGTAACAAGAAATTAGGTTTTTATACTATTTTAGATATTTTTCTAAGAAAAACATTTTAGTAAAAATCCAATATGGCTGCCAGTATATGTAAATAGATCAGTAATTACTTCATTTATTAATTTCAAACTGTTGCAATGGCTCTATATGCTAATTGTAAGTGAATAATAAGATTTAGTCAAGAGAACTTGCATCATCTAGCACAGTTAAATTAATCTTATCCAATATGGCCAACAATCTTATCCAAAATCCAATATGGCCACCGGTTGCTGAGGGTAATCCACCTTGGTAGGGAAAGGGTTAGAGATGTAACCAGAACCAGATAATTTTTTTTATTTGGCCTTAGTGTAGTCTTAAGGAAGACAGCAGGTGAAAGTAACTGCCACCAACAGTCTTTATCAAGACCACACTAACCTGGACAGTCAACTTCCACAAACAAATGATTCTCCTAGGTTCAAACCATTCACTTCATATTTGAAGTAAATTAAAGCAGTGTGATCAATAAGCAAATCTCTGCATTATGTAATTCTGTATTTCAGGGCAATATTTTCATAGTGCCTTTTTGGTTTCCCACCAGCATTGTTCCTTCAGTTTCAGCCACTGATATATGCAATCTGTGTTTTAAGAATCATATGACCTATCCAACCCCCAACATAACGTGAGAGTGAGGTAACCAAAGGTTATTTGCAAGGTATCACCCTGACGACTAAAGAAGAATTTAATGGCACCCCTGGATTATTTATTCTGTACTGCTTTAATTTTACTATACCTTTTTTTTCATATTACTTTCAAGATTCACTTGTGTTTAGTTGTTCTGCCTGCATTATCTCTACATTAGGTCATTCTGTATTTCAAAGCAATATTTTCTTATTCTTGGAGTGAAACAGTTATAGCCTAGTTTTTGACAATCCTCAGAATGCCAAACAGAGAAAAAGTCAAGCAAGACTGGAATATAAGAACTAGTCAAATATCAGTGATATTTTACAAATTTTTAGCCCAAGAATTACAAATCTTTGTACCTGTTGTTCCCAGGTGTAAACAAGGTTATGTGAAATACTGAGAAGTTCCACAAGGAACCAATTTGATGCATGAATTCTTCTTAGTTTCTCTCTTGAATTCTGAGGGATTGATTATCATTGACAAAGCGACATTGTTAATGTGTTTTTTGGGTCTGAGAACCTCCAATTGTGCAGTAGTTGGGTTCACTGCTGTAAGAGCTCCATTTTTTTATGATGAGTTTATTATATGTGAACTGGGTTGCAATATTCTGTAAGATCCATGTTGTTTACTATGTGTACAGCTACAGCGCTGGTGTCTTTGAACCACAAACATAATGTGAGCTTATATGTTGTATTAATCAGAAACTTATCAGTAGGTTTCTAAAGTTTCATGACATTAGAAAACTGTATGTAGAGAAATGTAATATTTAAGCGAAACTTTTCTGATTGTAGAAAGTATCATGATTTTGTAGCTTGTGGGTGATGGGTTATATTCACAGTAGTGGCCATTACCAGTTTCTCATTTGGACAGAACCAATTACTCTGGCTGATATCAGATGATTTTACTTGTCAAGAGGACAGTTGCTTATGGGAAGTGGTTAAAAACAAAATAGATCAGAATAATAGATAAATAGGAGGATATTTTGATTATATAGCTCTCAGATCTAAAGTTAGCCCTCATATTAGTGAATTAAGATAAACCAATTTCTAAAAATTGTCTGTTTTCTGCAGTGCTTTCTTGCTGGATGAGATCACTGCTAATTTGTAATTGTAATCTGTAATAATTGCTTCAGTTCTCAAGTTGGGATAACCAGTTTGGGCATCTTGCCCATAAGATCCTTAATTTTGTTGCATTTATTAATGGTTTTAAACTTGTAAACATGCCGTACAATACGAGGAAAGAGTCACATGTTAAAATAAAACCAGTTTTTTAGGGTGTGCTATTTCCTCGAAAAGCAATGGTTTTCAAATTCGCTGGGCTTGGCTATGGTTGTCATTTCCAGTCACCAGAATAACCAACAATTTTCCTGAAAACATGTTCTAGAAAGTTGCGAGTGTTGCAGGTTTTTGTGAACGATATGAAGAGACCTCCAATTTATTGAGCATCTTGAGGTTTTCAAAAGTGCTGTGAAGTACTTGTACACACGCCAATCTTTCCAAAACATTTGAAGATCGTCAAGATACGACCCGATTAGACTGCACTCATAAAAACGCAATATGCAGGTCATGAACAGCATAAATGAAATTCCAGTGGTCAGATTCAAAACCTGCCGTTCATATAAAGCAGCTGCCTGCGTCATTACTCATACCACTTATTCCTTATCGTGGTCTGTTAGTTCCCTACTGTTACTGGTTTTGTCCATTAAGAAGGTTGGCATTAATTTCTTAACTCTCTTTCAGTGCGTTTTCCTTCTAATTCATTCACAAGGTCATTGCTGAATTGCATCAAATTCATCACTCTTCAGATAACCCTCACGGCTAATGGCATTTTTTTTTTTCTCAATATGAGCAGAAGTAGCCTATCTTATTTCTCGGTAAAGTATAGTTTGGAAAGTACTGAACTAGCCGCGTGGCGGATGAGTCTGTATTTATACTATGATTCGACGTGTGGGATTAACGAGTCTTAGAGAAACTAAGGGCTTGTACACACTGGACGCGTAACGCGGTAACCGTGCGTCGTCACGCGTGAAAATTTATATCATATTTTAATGATATCGTTCAGACTGAGCGCGTCAACGTTCGAACGACGCGTCCAATGTGAACGACATCATTGAAATAATGTGGAGCAAATTTTCAAGTTTACCAGGAATGTTGAAGCTCAGCATAGGAATGCGAAACAGTGGCATAATATTAAAAGGTTTAAAGGAATTTAACATTCCGTTGTTACATCACAAGATCTTCAGAGATATTAACACATGCCGTGGCCTAAGTATATATTTACATGTGTTATAAACTAACCAGTCTGAGGGGGAATTCTATTTTCTTGTCGAACCTGCGGAGCTTCGTATGTCGGTTAAACTTCTCGACATTTAAGTACACGTGCTTCTCAGCACTTAGGGATATCATCTTTAACCGGCAAGAAACGCTCTAATCCTTCTTCTTCTAGTATCTTCTCCCACTTCCAGGAAACAGGTCATCTCGCGTCTTTCGATGACTTCAAACTTCTTTCTTTATGCTCTGTTGAATCTGAACTTCTCCTACATGAAAGCTTTCTCGTGTATAAACTTAAACCTTTAAATGCCAACATCAGTTTCGTGCCACTTTATCTATTTCATAAATCTGTCTTTCCTCTGACTTCATTACTTATCACACTGTTTCCTCACTTCTTATTAATTAATAATTTTCTCACCTTTCGGTTGTCCTGTTTACCAATTTCTAGTTATTAAAATTCAAAATTCCAAGTTGCCTACATGTACCCATTGTATGAATTAGTAACCCCATAATCCACTTGACATTGAATTCAAATCCCTCCACTGGCTTTTTAAGATAACAAGGCTTCACGCTAATCAGGGTGACAATTTTATCAGGTATAGAGCGTTTTCACATGATGTAATAGTCGCCATGTTGGTGTTCCTTAACAAAAGAATTTTAATTATCTTCTTTTGTTGGGTACACCAACATGGCTGACATGACCATGAATCTCTGGGAACTGAGTGAAAACGCTCCATTAAAGCCTTTGCACATGATCACATACGTGCACGCAATTCAACAATATACCTATTGAATATGAATAAGGTCGAACAATCAGACTACGTGGTGAACGTTGTTCTTCTATCAATTTTTTTCCTATTCCAAGAACCGTTGTTGGTCTTCAACGTTGAACAACGTTTTTCAAACAATCACAGTCATCATTGTTGGTTCGTCAGTGTTGTTCATCCATGATAACGATGTTTTTACTAAGTTATTCAGCCAGAAATATTGTAACAACTATTTTTTAGCGTGTGTAATTTAAAGCTCAGTTTACCATTTAGTAAATTTTTTTACGCATAAATCTGATAAATGTGGCTTGTCAACGATTCAGGGCGTACTAAGTAGTAGCGAGCACTGAAAACGTCTGCGTTATCAATTTGGTTTTTGCCAAAGTATTTCACCCTGGCTAGTTCGGAAAAAAGAAGTAGAATTGAGATGAGGTATCCGTGCTGGATTTTTTGTGTATGTGAACGAACGATTGTTGTCCCTGTCATACCAAAATCGTTATGTGATGTAAAACCGCGGTTAATACTAAGCTTACTTTACTTACCGATTCGCTTTTAAGTGAATGTGTAATTAATTGGTAATTGGTATCCTTAGAGTAAGTGCGAAATTAGCTTTCACAGGCATCCAGACTGTTATTTAAAGTATTCGCTTCATTTTGCACAGGTATCTTTCCCAGTGGACACAACCTTGGTACACACTGTAGTCCGGCTTTTTTATGCTCATCGAAATAATTAAAGGAAACCAAAAGGATTGGGAAACTGCCGGAACTTATTCAAAAAATTTGAACTTATTTAAGTTCCGGCAGTTTCCCAACCCTTTTGGTTTTCTACGAGTCATTTAAACATACCTACGCAAAACACTCCACTTTTATATAGTTAATTGTTCTCAAAAAGGTTATGCTGTAACGTTGTGTCTTTCTCCTATAGGGGAGTCGAGGCCAAACAACCTAACTCTGCCATTCGTAAGTGCGTCCGAGTTCAACTTATCAAGAACGGGAAAAAAATTACTGCTTTCGTTCCTAACGATGGCTGCCTGAATTACATCGAGGAAAACGATGAAGTTTTAGTTTCTGGCTTCGGTCGTAGTGGACATGCTGTGGGTGATATCCCTGGTGTTCGATTTAAAGTGGTAAAGGTGGCGAACGTGTCATTGCTTGCTTTATTCAAGGAGAAAAAGGAAAGACCACGATCGTAGTTCCAACAGATGAAAGTGTTGATTAAAATGTAATTTCCTAAAATGAAAGTGTCTGCTGTGGTTAATTTGTGTCTCTTCAGTTCCATTCCCCATGTGTTTTACTTGTGCTCCTTGCGTGTTCCGGAAACATCTAAAAGAGCCACCGACTTCACCAGCTTTCGTGAGATTAATCTGGTTGGGAAAGATGCGCAATGTACCAATTC
Organism: Nanipora kamurai; assembly: GCA_036872915.1. Taxonomy (NCBI): domain Eukaryota; kingdom Metazoa; phylum Cnidaria; class Anthozoa; order Scleralcyonacea; family Helioporidae; genus Nanipora; species Nanipora kamurai. The sequence continues at coordinate 777,322 of JBAHVQ010000323.1, read as the reverse complement.
CCAAAGGGTGAAACGCACTGTGCAGTCGCTCTGGTCGCGCGGTGGCTAACTTGGTCGCTGAAGCTGGTCGTTTTGGTAGTCTGACATTGAATTTTTGACCGTGGTCGCGTCCCTCCGATTGGCTATGATTGGACTTGTTTCCATGGAAGGCACTTTTACGTCACGTGGAGCCATCATGCCAACAGCGTCTTTTGATGAAGCTTTGACAAACTCCCAAAAAATATCCGATTTTATAGGCTCTGTCGCACTAAACTTATATATGAAACAGAGAATGAAGCAGAAGGTGCGGGAAAAATCGCTTAAGAACATTGCCAGTCTCTAGTTAGTTTTTTCTGAGCGTTTGTGAATACTTAGGCATCCTTGCTTTCCACGATTTATCATTTGTGTCCTGCATAATCTCGCGAACAGTGCTAACTGCAGGATGATAAACAAAGGATATTGACTGGAAACTATCACCAGCAGATAATATTCGCCGGGTTATGGCCAGTCTAAATCTGCTGTTTTGTTTTCTCACGAAGTCCGGCAACGCGCAAGATCTCACTAAATATTCGAGAAGTCGTTGGGAATTCGGAGGTTGAGGGAAAATTTGTCTTGGTCTCTTCACAGTCGTCTGTCGAACTAAAATTATCAAAAATGCCTTTTTCTTTTTTATATTTGTTGTTTCTTGCGCTAGCTCAGTGTCCTTTAAGTTCAAAAAATATTGGTGGCATAGTACGCAGTCAGTGTTCGATGTGTTGTCAGTTTGTGCAGTCGCTTCTCAAATTTCAACTGGTGTGTTTCAAATGGTCGCCCAGTTGGTACGGCCACGCTTGGTCGCCGTGGTCGCGCTACCTCGGCGACTGCCTGGTGTGTTTCAATATTAAAGTGCACATACAGCCATTTTACAATTTAGCGTACGTTAATAGGTATATAAAGAATAAGAATACCTTTGACAGAATATAAATATCTCTTCGTTTTTGAGATATCTTCTGAACACAGCTTCATAGATGAAAGAATTTACTATATTGTAAACAGTGTTTATATGTAGAAAAACCTCTAAAATGCCTGACAGATGTACAGTTTTCAGTTGTTCTGACCTTGCGAGCGTGGAGAAAGGAATTTCACTGCATCGGATACCTGGTCAAGTTATGTTCCTTAAATGACGTCACAAGTCTCTCGTCCCAAGCCCCTTCAGGTGCGCAGGAATTTTTCAAAAATATGCAACTTTAGTTGCTAAAAAAATATAGTCTATTCATTTTTTTGTAAAAAAGTTTTTGGTGCCATTCTTCTCACGGTATAAACTCTATAGAAATACCAAATTTGAAATGGCTGCATGTGCACTTTAAGAGCCCACGTGCGGGTGGACTCAATTCCTACTCGCCTGCCCTTCCCCAAACAGAACACCTGCTACGCAGGCTAGCGTGAGAGGAACTCTGCAGAGACTAGTAATTGTATTACTAGACCTAGAATACTTGCTTGATCACGTGACAAAAGGTAAAGAACAACTTTTTTTGCCCTTACAAATCCGCCATATTGGATTTACCGATATGGTGACTGACTGTCAAATAGTGGTTCGAAAAGAAGGCTCACCTGTTGAATTGTTTCCCTGTGATGTGGCAAGAATACCACTTTCAGATCCACTAATTTACAAAAGGTGACAAAACGTTTGGGACCCTTCTACAAATCTGGTTCATTTCTCCGTGAAATAACCCCCGACCCCCCTATTCAATGTTAAGTACCATCTAGCCATTGCATTTTTTGCTTTGTTGGTTCCAGTTGTTCTAACCAACATTGAAGAGAGTTGGGCCGGTGGGATTAAGTCGATTATCGGAAAATGTATGGTTCTTACTTATTGATGGTTAAATATGCCATAATGTCCTAAGGTGTTTGTCACTGATTGTATTTTCTTTCATAAAATGCAGTATTATGCAAAAAATAAAGAGATCGTCAGTAATGTCCGAAAGAACCGTGTTTGTTTTTCTACAAAATAATCCAGAGCGGAATTCCTTTTGAACGGATTTGTAAGTGCAAAACAATGGAAAATGGCGAACCCTTCAGATTACTGGCAAGAGATGATAGCCCGCCTTTCATGTCTAAAGGCTGATAAACGTTTTGAGAATGTATCCCATCCTGAATAAGATTTGAGGTCCCCTGCTCTCGTTGACTTCGATTAGTATCTCGGACTCACCATTGCCTTCAACTAGCTGTATTCTTTTGTCCATGATTTTCTTCGATATTTCAATTATTTAAAATAACAACTAATGTTACACATAACTCTACAATTGAACCCATATTCAAAATTTAGCTTAAATTTAACGTTTCCTGTGATTTGGCCCATAAATTACGTTGAAACATATGTACGACGACCGTGAAATATCTTTGTCGTCTTGCCGGTACCAATTTTCACGGTGTGTCTCACCACTTGTGGTTTGGTCGCCGGTCGCCTTGTCACTAAACTCTAGCGACCTAGCAACGCGTTAGTGTGTCTCTTCCTAAATAATTCTATGGTCCCAACATGTCATTACTCTCCTGTCGAGAGATGTCTTTTTGGAGAGAAAGATGCTGCAAAGTGCGTTATTACTTCTTCTATAGCACGCACTACTGTCAAAATTCAAGTACAAAATATATCTTAGAAAATATTTGAAACTGAAAGTAAATAAAGGGAGACAAAATCCTTTGGATTTCATCTTTTCCGTCAGCATGTCCTGTTACTGCGTTGCTGTTGGCATCGCGTACAGTCGGACAGCGGCATTACTTTTCTGAGATCCTACTTTCTAGCGCCCAAACATACCGAAAATGGAAATAGTAAAGTAACGTATCCTGCAGATAAGAAATATGTCAAATATCCAATATAATGATACGTTGAAAGACATGAATTGGGTCAAAGGTTGGATGAAAAGATTTTTTAAGCTAAAAGAAAGTGGGCAAAGAAGTATTGGTGAACCAAGCTTTAAACAAAGCAACGAAAATCTCGGTAAATATTCAGCCAGATGCAGTTATTTGTCTGTCGAAGAGTTCGCCTCCAGCGGTGAATCATGGGCAATCAGGACGAATAACAAAAGAAAACTTGAACTGTGGCCGGTAACTGCCAAGGTTAAGGTATTTCTTTTGAAATTTGTCGATTAATTATCCATGATTCTCTCCTAGGATCTAATTCGTTGACTTGACATCGGAAATGGCAGCTGGATCCGGTTAGAGAATTTTGTATCGAAAGTAAAATACCGAAAGTAACTCCTGTATTCTTTCATCAGAGTTCAGGTGGCTTGGTGGTTGAAGGGTCTGCCGGTTAACATTCAGAAGATTACGAGTTTGAGTCCTGTCTGGAACTCAGAGCTTTTTGGGTACTTGGCTTACCACAGTCTCAACAGCAAGATACATCAAAATCCTATAAAGCAAGAACTATGTTAAAAATAAAGGTAAGAGGCCAATGACCTAAACTGAGGGCAATATTTATACGGAATAAAAATTATAATCAGCTATGTGCTCGCTTTTAACTTAATACGGTGTTAGAATGGCGGCGAGATTACGTTGGATTTTGCCGAACATTCAACGGCCCCATGCGTCCTAAAAATGCAAAAAGAAAGGATGGCGCAACTCAGGTAAGCGTAGTTTTGTCGGCTTTTTATGGATTAGAGACAATAATCACAGTGTTTATGGTCATTTCTTTCAAGTATTTTTCTTGGAGAATTGAAAAAAGTAGGAATTTATGATGCTCAGTATGTTTGAAAGAAACATTTCAAAGACGAGTTAAAGAGACAGTGACAGCGGCATCACAAGCGCCTGGCAGCGGAAAAAACATCCGGTGTAAAACGCCTCATTGGTATAAAGGTTATTCTTGGATTAGTTTGTGTCCCACCAACAAATCAGTCTTCTGCTTTACAATCAGACGATAAGGTGTTTGGGAAACGCAACGTCAAGACGACGGCAACGTCAATTGGCGCAAAAATGGACTGGATGAAATGAAATGGACGGCAACGTCAATTGGCTCAGAGATGGACTCACGTTATCGAACTCCGAGACGTTCCGTTCGCTACGCCATTTCGGGCGTTTTGCCGTCGTCTTTAATACGTCAACTAAAATTCTTAATTCGCAAAACTTCTTGGTTTATGCTCTGTATGACTACTGAGAAGTAATTCGTATGTACGTCTTGATTTACTTCTTGATTTATTTACGAAAATATGGAATATGTAATCTTACAATTTCAAAATGACAGCAACTCGATCTGCCGAGGAATTTCGAAGCAAGTTTGTTGATGAGGAATGTCATCTTTGTCAAAAACTCAGTTCGGCCTTGTAAACAAGGAAATTAGACCTACATTGAACCCAATCAGAAGAAATTCTTGTGTTTCTGGTTTCCGAAACCATGTTTCATAAACTGAATACCGAGATTCTCCAAAACTGGACGACGTACGGATATTTTCCCAAACAATTTTTTTTTTAACGACGGCACCGTTGCTTTAGGGGTACTCATCCCGGTACTTATGCAAGAAAAAAGAGACATTGCCGTCGCGTTTCCAGTTATGTTTCCCAAACTGTCTAACGAATCGATAAGGTTAACTAACATTCAGTTCCTAGCAAGAAAGTGTATTTTCAGACATCCGTTGCATGCACTGGGATGCTCACCATCGCCTAAATTTAAAGCGACTATGAAGCAAAAATTAAATACTCTTATTTGAAAGAGCGTTCAAAATGATTTACGAACTCTTTTTGTAGTTTCTCTGCATCTGGCTTTGTTTTTTTAGATATTTCAGTTTGTTTGATATGCAAATAAGACGACTGGTGACGTTATAAGCTTGACAGAACATTTGGACGATAATAATGTTAGATGTCACTCCAAGTGACGAACCATACCGGACAAGTAGAGAAAACTCTACTTGGCCCAGCAGGGATTCGAACCCGCGACCTTCGGTTTA
>JBAHVQ010000323.1:756965-767115 GCA_036872915.1 Nanipora kamurai | reverse complement strand
GAACCAACTGAACGATCTACGTTCTCTGCCAGTGTCGTCATAAAACCGTGAAAAGACGATAGTAAAGACGTACTTATGGTGTGGGTGCATCCTTATTGCTCGTAAGGTTACTTTCCACTTCAAAAATTTTTCTTCCCGAGAAGAAATTTCTAATCTTAAGTACTGTTTACTGGAACTAATCAGAAATCTATTCAATATCTAGAAAGAGATGTCGAGAAAATTGCGTGATTAAAATCAGCATTTATCTAGATGTTAGCCTGCTTTTGTGACAGCTTGACACTGTAAGTATGACACAAAAGGCCTAGTGGGAACACGATTTTCGTGTAGCCATTGAACGTGAACGGTATTTTTCCTTCTGTCAATCCTTTGATTCTTCTTAACGGGCAACGTAGGTTTTGTTTTTCTCTTAACCTTTTACACCTGAATTTTTTTTCTTTCGTTCTTTTCTCTCTTATTTTGCTTAGTTCTCTGGACTATTCCTTTTTTCTTGGTGTCCGACATATAACCAATATTGTTTTTTATTTAGTATGATAATGATTATTTAGGAATCAAGGACATTGAAATTCAATTCTGTATGACGGAAATTTTTGAATGTCAGAAGGCTATACTTGTAACACCCAACATTGATCAGTGACGAAAGATAGGGACTCCGGCTGAGAATCGAACCAGCACTCCTGCAAATCTACAACAGTGCTCTGCCAACTGAACTACGAAGGTCCTTGCCAAGAGCATGGTCTTGAACTTTGTATATGATTGAATGGTTATGCCGATGAAGTAAATGGTATGTTCAAGGAATATTGAATATTTACAGTCAGTCACACGAAATGGACTGTAAATAAATCCCACTTCATGTGATCGAGTGTAAATGAATAATATTCTCCACATTAAAATTCAGCTTTGCTGAACTTTTAGCTCGTTGAAGTGTGTTGATAAAAAGTTTGATAACGTGATAAATTTCAGCCTGAACCGAAAATTGAAATCAGAATTGAATCTACGTGGACAGTTTAAAGCAGGTATTGTTTTGATGATATTTTGCGTAGTTACCACTGACAATACAACTAGTATACCAACTTGTCATCCAGGCGGAGTAAAGCTCGTAATTAAACGACAAAAAGCATTCAAAATTATCAGATTACAATGAGAGTTGCCTACCTGTTCACATCCCACAAATGCTGAGTAAGTAGCAGTTCCTTCGGTGAGATCGTATATAGTTGCAACAAGAACAATAAATAAAGCTAGTGGAGAAATGTACTTCCAGCAAATCCTCCAACCGATCCACGGTCTTTTACCAGTCATGTCTTCAATATCGTCTGCAAATCTGAAAATGAAAAACATGCGAATTAAGGGATAGTCAGCTGACTTATTGGTAGTTTGCACATAACGTCACAGTGGCCATGTTGGAACTTCAACAAAAAAAATCGCATTAACTTCTATTGCATGTGACACCAATACAGCCGCCATATCATTGTCTTTTTAATTACAGGGGATTAGCTGCACCATGAATACGCTCAAAGAAAAAAAAAGATCAAACTTTTTCTGAACGCTTACTTGTCATTGCCATAGACCCACGATACTCCAATGCATTGGAATAAGGCAATTACGAGCAATGGAATTGTTGCGCAGTAGTCGTCAAACGTTTGAAAAATATAGAAACCATTTCCTGCCACCATGGAAAGTCCAATTAGCAACAGAATAATGGCGATGATTGCTGTTTAGAAATTAAATAAGATAAAAAGTGGTAAGTAGTGTTAAAAAGCCATATGTGTAAGGGTCAAAGGAAGGTAAATTTGAACACGACATAGAAAAGGGAAAATAATGTAATAAAAATAGAGACGGAAGAAAATTAGTCTTATCAGGTAGACTTGAACAAATCTCTGTTAGAGGCGATCTGCTTAATATTCTTCAAGCCATGTTTTTCACTTTACTCCGCTTAAGCCCGTAACAGTGTCAACAGAAGCACTTGTACTTTTCGGGATCAGAAACTTACATATCATGGACACGGGCCGTCGATCCACAGCGTAATAGCTGTTACTCGCTTGCACCGAGACCTTGCGGACGTTTCATTGGAAGTTGAGGTCTCCAGCTCCGCGTATTTGCTGCAAGCTAGTGAGTTAGCAACATTTTATCATTTAGCCAGTCACTGTTTATATATATCTGTCTATCTTTTGTGGACAACCTTTCTGTAAAAGGGTGTACACACACACACACACACACACACACACACACACACACATATATATATATACATGCACACAAAGTTCGAAAGACGATAGGCGGAACGAAGATGAAAACGAATACTAATTTGTGGATATACTGGGGAAAGCAGTTTGCGAAGTTGAATCCGAATCTGTAGACGATGTGAACCAGTAAAGGGAAGAGAAAAGTAAATAATTTGTTTAGAGCATGAATGAATCGAGTATTCTTGTACATAAACACAAAACTGATCATCCTGTTTCTCTATCAGACTTCAAAGTACTTCCCTCAGCAACTTCCAAATTTGAACTCTTGATCAGGGAAATTCTTCCTATTTCTAAGTTTAATCCAGTCTTAACAATAACACAAGTTCAGTGCCCGTTTCTGTAGTGTCACGTTTTAACTAATTCGCTTAGTCTCGACCTTCACATTTTTATTAACATTATTCTTTCACTGATTGTTTCTGAAATAAGATATCTTAGTTACATACTGAAGATTGTTTATTTTTTATTATTTGGGTTTGTTCGATATATACATGTATATGTATATATACACAGATACAGAGATAGATATATATATACACAGATACAGAGATAGATATAAATGTATAAATCACAAGCCAGCCCGGCTCAAAGTCACTAACAAAATCTGATTTTCATCTTAAAGTATCAATGGATTGATTGATGGTAATGATTATCTTATTAAATCTTGAAATATTTGGAAAGAAAAGTAATAAACGGACCAAAATGTACCTGTACAGACTTCTTTTCGCATCTTCTTGGGGAATACTCCAAGCTCCATGAGTGGTCCAATGACTGCTTCAAGAGTGCCAAACTCGCTGTCAATTCCAAGCAAAATTAACATGAAGAAGAACAAAATCGCCCAAAATGGTGATATGTCCAATTGGAGGAGAGCGTCAGAAAATGCCATGAAGGCCAGTCCAGGTCCACTGCCGACCTAGGGAAAAATGAACTTGATAATCAACTGGCATAAAAAAGATTCAGGACGTAAAGATCTATTAATAAAAGAGTCTTTTGTAGCGCAATTCTGGATAGCGTTTTCCGAAACAAGTTGACCATCGATATTGTAGATGGATCATGTTGTCTATTAAATATAAACACCTTCCACACGAATATGTTATCGGACGAGAGCGTATTCTCTTTGAGGTGATTTGGCAGCAAACTAAGACTCTTAACAATGCGTACTTACAGGGTAAAGGTACAAAAAAAGAGTGTAAAAACACGGTTGGATTTAGTCAGCTAGAACACATGAATTTTACCCGATCGCGTGGAAAGTTCTCATTGGTCGTACACGAGTATGGCATCGAGACTGGTCAGAGTTTAAGGTGTCAAACAGCCGAAATTTGATTGAAAACAACTGATTTCTCAGACAGAAATTTCACACACTCTGAAAATTAAAGTTTGATAGTTATGCACTGATTGGATAAACTAGCGTTCAGCTGATCCGTTGGAAACATCGTAAAGTCGTAACATGCCCCGTTCGCTCAGTTATAAGGTGGCAGAATGGTAGGACACGTCTCTTATCTATGACTATATAGTTGGATTCCGGCTCAGAGCAGTTGTCCAGTTAATAGGATTATTAAGTGGAAGAAATTTCAACGTCTTCAGATATCGGACGCTTGTCAGTTTCTCATGTACAAATGGCATTGGACTGATATTCACCGCACAATTTTCCGTCCTCCCAAACCTCACCTAGTGTTTCTGTAAGTCGATAGAGCACGAAAAATGTTCTCGAATTTGTAACTAAAATATTGTCACTTATGAAATACATGACTTCAATTAAAGCATATCCTAAAACTTCAACTTTACAATGGTTTTCTACAGTTTATTGAAAAGCAGATAAAAAATATGACAATGTAAATTTTAACTAAAAAACCTTCGCAAAAATTATTTTGAAGGAGTAATAAAACTGAGTGTCATATAGAGAACAAATATGTCTAAGAATCAAAATATATTCGAGGCAAGAAACTAGTTGAGTGGGTTGCATGGCAGCAGTGATTTCAAAATGGCTCCCAGTTACCGTTCAACCTATTAAGCCAAATCGGAATTTCGACTGCGCAAGTGAACTAAGTTGGCACAAGACTTATTTGACTTCTAACATTAGTTTGAGAATGCAGTTTAAGGAGTCTTGCAAATGTGAATGCAAATTAATGGTACGGTCTCTGACCTATGTTATCACTAAAAAACTTTTTATCCTTACTCAGATCTCATGTGCCGAAAACGAAAATTGAAGCCCCGACTGGTTTAACTCCTTTCCCGCCACGGAAGACTTTTACGATTTTACTCTAGCGAACGCCAGGCTAGTTTACTGGTCAAAGGGAGAAATGTGGCAGTAAAGGAGTCAAATTCTGAAGAATTCCATGACTGCTTTTTTCTTTTTTTTTTACTGAATTTATCGAACGGTTAATCGATGCAGCAATGTAGAAACAAATTCGGTAGATACGATTTTCTATTTCTGAAAAAAGTGTGTTACTTATCGAGACATCTCGTATTCAGAATGTTTTTGCTCACATTAGGAAAGTTTTAATGATAAAATTTTGGAGTGACCGAAATATTTTTCGAATCAAGCAAGATTGAAGAAATATGTGAAGAGTCCGTTTAATCGTGAATGTTTCCATAGCATTGGTTATCGACTTAGTTCAGTTACATGGGTTACTGGTTTCTATTGAGCGTTAGAGGCGCTCTTATGCGAATGATAAACCTATTAGAAGCCGTAGTTACGTTGCTATAGCAACAATGACAACATATGAGAAACTAAGGACTTTTAGTAATTTCAAAATTCAGCTCTTACTTGCGATAACATTTTCGAATAAGCAAAACTGTAGCGGAGCCCTCTTAAACCGTAAAAAGCCCTGAAAGTATGACATGGTTTTCCCTTATAATCTGCACGAAGCTTACGTTAGTGATTAGTTATGTGGGAGCTTATAATGATCTTCGTCAATGAAAAGGCTTACCAGAAAATGTAGATTTAACATTTTACCAGGCTGTGGAGTGTCTTCTCGTTTTCCATGCTGGAGGAGTGAACGTACGGTTGTAAACAAAGGTATTTACATTTATTAATCGCTGTATTGCACGTCGGAACTTTGATGTACTCCTCCAGCATGGTCGCTATGAAGCAATAAGCACACACTATACATACCTCACTAGCTTTAATACCCGTCTTCAATTCTCTGTAGCCTAGGATGGAGAATACAACAATGCCAGCAAATATCGAGGTACCACAGTTGATGAAAACCACGGTATAGGCATCATTCATGCACTGGTTATTGTATGGCATGTAACTGGCGAATGCGATAAGAGCTCCAAATGCCAAGCTGAGGGTAAAAAACATCTGAGTGGCAGCGTCCTTCCAGACTTTTACATCTTTAAGGCGGTCCCACTAAAACATATACAGGTGAGTGCCATTTAGTTATTGAATGAAAACTGGTAATCGAGAAATTAAATAAAACCTTGTTAATGGAGACGAACTGAGCTAGTTCCTGTCCAGAGACCTTCCTTTGTGTAAGTGATGGTAAATGATATTAAAGGAGATACTAACTAGGTAAAGAAACCACTTAAGCTTTACTTGGTTTCGGAAAATTGTCCTTCAAGTCAGAGAGGACACGCCGTCCGAAATACTTACGTACAGCTCAACATTTTAATTCCTAGTAGTATATCTGTACGAGTTAAAATGAGATGCATGAACAGATTACAATAGATTATGAAAAGGATTTTGAACAAACTGCATAATTTGGACATATCGTTAAATTTAGTGACAAACTATAACTTTAGTCTGTTAAAGCGCCCTGGACGAACAAATTCCTAACACAGTCAGGTGAAGAATCAGACATGGTTCCACTCGGACTCGGAAACTAAATTGGATCATAGCTTACAAAGTTACCTAGGGGTGGATCTATAATGTTGGCTAAGAGGGGTTGCCAAGCCAGGTGCATGTAGTTGCAAAGCGGTGGTTAACCAGTCCAGAATTTATTCTAGATTTTTAAGGGGATGCTGGTGACTTTATCACTTAAATCGGGTGTCCAACTGAAGGAAAAAAGGTGCAAATAAAGTTTGTTTTGTTAAAAAGGTATACACAGGAATGGGTTAAAAATATATCGTTGGTAAAAATCAAACGGTTTCGACTATACAGTCATCAGCAGGATAATTTTTTTATTCTGATGTACGGTATAGGCTAAAACGTTTGATTTTTACCAACGATATATTTTAACTTATTCCTGTGTATACCTTTTTGACAAGTTTTAACAGCGATACATATGAACAAAGTTTGTTTTGTAAATGTATAGATTATAGCAAGGAATTGTTACATTGTTCGGTGGCTTAAAGAGGGCTTAATACCCCTGAACCATCCCTTGGATCCGCCGCCGTTACCTTTCCTGACCTAACCTTTGGACCTTTCGATCTAGTGTCTTCAGTGGGGGGGACCGTTTTGATGTTGAGGTCCCTGTGCACATCCTCACTGATGACATTATCTGTTAATGAAGTGTAAAAAGGCTTCTGTTAAAGAGCACCGTCATCGCGGTTCAATTGAGTGTGGGTGCTTTTGATATCTCATGCCTCCAGACAGCGTCTTAGATGGTATGGTGGGTTTGTCCTATTGATTCTGGAATTTTCCTACCAATTGTGTCGTTGGTTTCGCCCGTATGCTCCGACCGAACAGAATTTATTTTCTTGAGGGTAAAACAGCCTTGTGGTGCTCTTTTAAACGCATTCAAACGTCAAACCAAACGTTAGTTTGGACACTTGGAAAAGAGAAAAGATTTTTTTCTTCTCAAAAGAAAACCCTAGTAACCCTGGCGGGGCAAACGTGCCAAACCAACCATACGATTGCGTAGGATGGTTCCAAAATTATCACCGCCAACACCATTAAAGTTCCTGTCTGCAGACGTGGAATGTCAGGAGCGCCCTCGCGCCATTGAATCATGATGACGGTAATCCGTTACCGGAAATCTACTTACATCTCATTAATAGATAATGTCAGTGGTTCTGCGAGGATGTAAATCGGAATTTCATCCTAACAAAGATCGTTCCTGATGAAGACATTAGACAGGAGCTTGAAAACGTTGGGCCATGAATGGTGGCTTTGTGCTACATTTAAAACGTTTCCAACCAGATTAACGTTAAACTATGTCTAAAACATGCTAAGCTTGTCGGTAAAAGAGGCGAACCCTCCAAACATGGTCACTAGTTGACCCTGCTCGTTGTAAAGCCTTCTACTCATCTGTAACCGGATTGGCAACACGAATAATGGGTTTAAAGTAAACAGTTTGAACCCGGAAAAATCCAGTTTCAAGTTGATCGTTAAGGTTAGAGTAGTGATGAGGAAGATTGGTTATGTCGAGTGACATCTCTGCGGAAGTTGTCTTCAATGTCACTTGAAGAGTTATGCGTTCGCTCCGTATCATTGACAGTTAATGAGTCATGATTTACTTCTGTAAGTTATTTCTTCATGAATTAATAATGGTTGTTGAAATGGTTTTTCTAATACATTAAACACGAGGGAGAGAGTTTGACCTTGACACGAATTACCTAAAACAAGAAGGTAGTTTGAAGAACAAGATGTGGCCATTATTTTTGGGGGGATTTTTTTGTATTAACTTCCTTCGAGTTGTTTGATCGTTGATTCAAACACTCTCAGGAGTTTTTGATTTATCTTCTCAAACGAAGCAATATCTTGGGGAAAAAAATCACCGTAAAAGTTCGCTTAATTTATGTTTGATTGTAGCATTGAAACTCGTCTTGTTTAAGATTATCCTTTGTACTTCCCTCATGCGTTACTAACGATTTTGAGAAAATATAAATTTGCATTAATCCTTACGTCTGGTGTTATGAAGGTTTCCAAACCATTTCTAGCTCCGTCTAAGGTTACTCCACGGAAGAATAATATGAGTAGAATGATGTAAGGAAAAGTTGCCGTGAAATACACAACCTAGAGAACAAAACACAATTAGAAAGTATTAGAAAGTTCTCATTGCTAAAGATGCGCAGTTTCGGTATTGTAAAAAAACCCCAAAACTAAATGACAAACAGTCTGAAAGCATTTTCACAGGAAACAATGTCACAGTGCTTAAAGTAGTTCTCCGATTTTCTCCGACTGGCATATTTTTTTAATCTTAAAGATATCACCGTAATAAATAATACGCGGTTCCATCGAGAAAAATCATTGAAATAATGGCTGCATTATACGTGCAAAGTTTGAAATTAAAACACAGGCTTTGACGTCATAACCTCAGCAGTAACAAGTCAGAGCCAAACTTATTGCAATTGTGACGTAAAAGGAGCACTCGACTCATTCTCTTTAAACTAGGCCAGTTTAATAGCGGTGCTCAGATTTCAAACATTCCACATACAGTATAACCTTTATTTCAACGTGTTTCCCGATCAATCTTCAATTTGTTACTTATTGCCGTAATCTCTTTAAGATTATCGAGCGTATTCTCTATCGGAAATCCACCTTGACGTTAAGCTTTTTTGTATTGTAAGCACACTCAAAGTACTCATGCACAACATTAAAAGTAGGAATTTATTTTGATCTTTTGGATTGGGAGGAGGAAGTACCAGTAACCAATATCTCAAAAGGTATTCATCGTAAAATGATCAAATTAATCTACGTTCAACATCAACTTTGCTTCACCACCTGCTGCCATGGAGATAAGATATGCGATGGGGATGACTTTTGGAATGTTACACGGCAATTCTGACATGTCATGTTTGAGAGCTACATTTACGGATTTTTTCTTCGTGCGAAATTTATTTTTTTACTGAAAACGGCCTCCTTTCGATTGTAAGCGCTTTTTTTGTGAAAAACTAGGATTGACAAAAACTTGGATATTTTGACCATCGGATTTTCGTTATATCAGGTGCTATTAAATTACCTGTAACTTTGGCATTTAGTATTATTTTTGTTTTTTTTCTAGCGATAAACCTAATAAAAATTTGACAAAAATACAAAGTTTACAAGACATGTCTCAAAATATCAGAGGGATATCTTAACTTTTAAATCGATGCCTACAAATAGTGTCCTGCAGTTCTGACAGGGTTGAACGTCTTTCGTTAAAAGCTTCAGATTGCTCACAGACTGAAAACGTTATGGTCACTTCGAAGTAAGCTAGAATACAATTAAATTGAGAGCCATTAGACTAACCTTGCCGCTTGACTTAATACCTTTAACAACACACAAATAAACTATGACCCAAGCCAAGATCAAACATCCAACAAGTTTTCCGTTCAGTCCATTACTGTAATCTTCAATATCCGTGGAGATGTCCAGGACTTCTTTATAAAAGTACCATTGAGGTGGATCGATAACGCAACAGTCAGGAAAGTTACTGACATTTTGCTGTGCTGCTTTGTACATATCTCTTGAAGAGTTCCTTAGCGACAACATCGTGCTGTAATCAGGTAGTGAAGCATTGAGCTGGTTTTCGTAATTCGTGTAATTGGCCTTCCAATACTTTGCTGTCTCCTGTAATTTATTGTATTCAGGGTACTTGCTACATAATTCGTCTACCTTCCACGGTAAATCCTTCTGCATGGATACGAACAAATAGAACAAGCACCATGTGATAACGATTACATAATACATGCACAGGAGCAATGACACGACGATACATCCAATGCCAACGCCAAACAGAGCAGGGTGAATTTCCTTCCACAACCGAACTGCTGTCATTCGCATTTTCTGGCCAATAGCAAACTCGAGTAGCATCAATGGTATGCCTTCGATAAGCATGAAAATCACGTAAGGAATAAGAAACGCTCCTAAATATGAGAGATATGAACGACAATGAAGTAAAAATCGGAACGTGGATGCAAGACATTTACTGTAAAAAAACTGGGCTGAGAGTGGCTTGCAATTTTGTTGCACCGATCATTAACGTATTAAGATGGTGTAACCTCTCACCCAAACGGTAAAAAATAACGTTTATTCTGGTTGTCTT
>JBAHVQ010000323.1:743759-756865 GCA_036872915.1 Nanipora kamurai | reverse complement strand
AAAGAAAGAAAGAAAGAAAGAAAGAAAGCTAAAGTCTGTTCACTAAACTCCCTATTATCTACGGTTCTTTCCGTTGGTTTTATATATCGCACAGTCCACGGTGGAAACAAAATATTCCTCTTAGTTCATAAGACCCAAATACAATGCTTACTGGAACATACTTCAATTTGATCAAAATACTTTGTAATTTTGAAATTTACTTCTGTGGTAGTTGGACTGGAAAAAAAGATTCTGTTTGACTCGACTATGAGGTCAACTCTAGTTTAACTTCTGATTGAACCAATTTGCATATTGAAACGTCCGGGCTTACGTGATCTCTCGCTGTGAGAAAGTACCTCACACTCATACTTGACAAAAGGGGCCAATGTCAGTTAACTTTAACCCTAATAGATATAACAGCTAAGTACTTTATTTATATCTTTCAAAAGTTGCTGGACAGCCAGTTTCGTGTTCTTTAGCGATTAGACATAGTATTTGAGACGATCTTTTGATCTGAATGATCTTTCAGCTTTGTTGAAAAGTATAACAACAGCGATCCAATGTGCCGGTTCAATCTTTTGATTTCGCCTTCGTTTACGATCACAACGTTGCCAACATTGTTGCCCCGTTCTGGTTTAATCGGAGTTGTCATGTAATTTGATTTGATTCTGTCATTTCTCCTTATGTTTTGCACGCATGATGGTGTCTTATTTCCTTGACTTCCCTTGGAAGTCAAGTCTGGTTGTTGGGATGGCAATATTCCAAGCACTAAATACGATCGTTCGTTAGCAGTTGAGAATTTCGAACACCTTCCACGTAAATCGATAACGTAACGCTTGACAGGTTTATAGTGGTTGCTTAGCACCCTTTAAATATAACTCTTGACTCATCTCAGTCACCAACCCTTCATAAAATACTTTTCGATAAGAGGGACTCTCAAAGATCAAACGCCACTTGATTTTTTTAGATGTCATGAAACTCTTCAATTCTCCCGTTTTAAAGGCCTTTACACGTTCTCGAATATCGAATTTCGTGTATGGGAAAGTAATCGTCCAAGCCACTAAACGCGACCAGGCCAAGAGTTTGCATCCATCGTTATAACTGTACGAGAGCCACTGTGAATTTACAACACCCTCTATGTGAATAAATGTGACAACTTTTCAAAGTTTTTAGAGGCGTTGCTGAGCATAATTTGAATTCATCTCTTGACCAATCTCACCAACCTTTTGTAAAATTCTCTTCGAAAAGGGGTCTCTCAACGATGAAACGCCACTTGATTTTTTTAGATGTCATGAAACTCTCCAATTCTGCCGTTTTAAAGGCTCTTTACCTTCTTATAACTCAAATTTCCGTGACGATGTTCTGTACAAATGGCTTATACTTATTCTTCAGATTCCAACCTTCAAATCAGTTCACTACGTCTAAGACAACCCCTTAGTTTTCCCTATTGCTTTCTTTACATTATGATTGGGTGTTAGCTTTGTATTCCTGGGTAATGGCGTACACTGTTGGCGGTGTTTGCGTCGCACTCGACAAAACTCAGTATTCGTGTCAATGCCTTCCATCAGTTCTCAAGAACTGCGTAACCATTTTCTCATATTCAACCAGCTACCCAACCAGCTAGGTCATATAATAGGGAATGTTAACCATAGATTGGCAAATAGAAAATTATTTACGAACTCGAATGGATCTTCAGTTCGAAAATTGTTCAAACCATGCCCATCAAAAGGTAAAGGGTCACATGGCCTCGGGTGTAATACTTCACGTAAATAACATGATGGGTTCCTCAAATTTACTTCAAACTGTGCTGGTGTATGTTTAAAGGCTGACCTTCACTTACCGATTGAGACCCTGCTTAGGCTGATTAATTTGAAAAATAAAAATAAATCGTTTTAAATGATAAAATACTGATTTAAGTGATAAGCACAAGAATATATACAAATACATAATACAACTATACACAAACATACAAAATACAAATCCACAAATATATAAATTTTTTCCTCTATTTGACAAAAATATCTTCTTAAACGCGACAACTCGACGCACATTGACCATTCAAAATTCCGCATACTGTGTACCGTTTACTGACCCGATTAAAGCCACGTTCCCATGAAAGAATGACCAATGTACCGTCTCGTTCACCCAAAGCAGTTTGAACTTTCTGGACAGGACAACAAAAATCGAATAGAGAGTAAAATCAGACCAAGACAACAACACAGAAAACTGATTTATTTCTGGTTCCGATACCAGAGTCGAAAAATGACGGTATTGCTGTTCAAAATACGCCATCAAGCGTATACCGCTTTCATATCGCACCGACTGGCAATCGTTTCTAAATTGCTCAGGTCGAGGCGACATTTTCACACAATTTTGAACCGGTGCACAGTGAACGCAGTGGCGTTTAGTGACTCTTTCCTGCCCTTTTCAATTAACTCGCTGCGGTGGCATCTATCAAGCAAATTTCAAGGAAATTTCAGGAGTTCCTGTGCCACAATGTGGAAGTTTGTGGATTTTGTTGCAACATCTATTTAGTTCTAAATATTTAATTACTTTAAGCCAGTAGAACTTAATCCGTTGAATTCATCGAATCAAGTACCGGTAGCCTATGTTGCAGCTATTTTAACCTATATTTGTATTCCTGAGCACCAACAAACTGGAGTTGTTTTTCCGTCTCCGGCCATGTTTACCAAAAGTTGCTGTGAATCAGTTTTGCAAAGATTTAGCCTACCGGTGTGTTATCTCATGGGATGGAGATCCTTCCTCGAATGTTTGTGTACATTTCTCGTAATTCGAGTCGCTATTCTGACGCAGGCTACAGACGTAATTCAGCGTGTGTATGACTTCCGCATTCGCCCTTCGTGCACTTCTTCGTGCGCTTCTTCGTGATTTTTAGTTATTTTTTTAGTTATTGTAATTATATTTTATTTCATTTAATCATTTTCGAACTCTGTAACTTCCACAACGTGCCACTTTACCAATAAATAGTATTTCAGAGACTTCGATTTTAGAATTCCCCGGGGTACCGGACTCCCCTAGAAATTTTTCAGTCACTCCTAACACTAAGCGTCTTCCTGTAGCATTGTATTCCGTTGAGCACTTATCACATTACTTCGTGTAAAGTTGCACATCGTGCATAATGTAGCCTCTACTTTATCTGAACTTCGGTTAAAAAATTTATCTTATTGTTCTTGTTTCATTTCTCCATCACTACTGGCCAAAGGTAATTCATATTGATTCGGTTGAAACTCTTGTCTGGCGTGTTGGTAACACGGCTGTCTTGAGGCAGTTGTTGCCTTTTTATATGATTTCTTTTCTTTGTTTCTGATAACCCCATGCTTAAGATTATTTACTATTATATCTAAAATCACCTATTGATATATAACCTCTGGAAATGGTTTTCAGAGTTTATTGAGCTTAGTAATAAAAAAGCAACTGCATATCCGTACAAGTCTAGATTATAAGAATCAACAGACGCTGAATTCTCGCGGTTACTCTTGCGTAAGGTTACAACAATTCTAATCTTCTAGATAGAACTATGTACCAGTCAGATACCAAACACCTGAGTCAGTGGATACAATTTTAAAAAACTACCTACAATTGCAGGAAATTTAACCCAACGGTTTAGGGAAAAATATCACATATTGTTTTGTTTATTCGTGCTTGATTGTATTTCCTTGCCCACCGTCAAAATTATGAAGAGCAGCGGGTAACTAGCTTCATCACATCCGGACATTGACGACAAAGGCTACAAGTGGAAACGTTCGGTGTGGGTGGGACGTTGGTTGGTTTGACACTCCCATTGACAGCTAATTCCTCTCTGCAAATGAAGTCACAAATCGGCAAATATATGGTCTATAGAGATCGATAGTTTTTTTACACTGTTTATTTGTTCGGCAGCCTTCGAGACATCAAAATTTGGTCGAAGAGCATTTAAGTAGACCACACTTGTAGCCTTTCTTTTGTAAACATGCAACTATTTTTTACAATAGTAAAATTTAGCGATTTCAAAAATTCCGTATTTTACGAGCAACTTAATTTAGCAATTGTTTGAAGATTTAGAAGAGAAATCGGATAAATTTAGAGAGTGCAGATTAGTGCGAAAACTAATGTTTGCGATTCGATAGAAAATCGCCAAATTCCCTAAAATAAGCTGTCGTAAAAAATAGTTGCATTAAGGAAACAGCGTGATTGCACCATAAGAAAATATTGGATACGTCACTAGTGGTATTCTGCAGGTTCTCTCCCTCTAGACATATAATCATCCCCCACCGAATCAAAGTAAAACACCGGATACAAGCGTATGCATTGCGCTTACACCGCACCAAACCTCGATGTAGCTGGCGATTTGAAGTGTAAGTTAGTTGCTGTTAACCTTGGGCCAATCAATAGGTAAAAATTTGACGTACGTGTTGGAGGTCACACGAAATAGCAATTTATTAATTAGTTAAATTGTCACCATCGTGGCAGCATTATGTCACATGCAACAAATCGATACCCAGAAAAGCAAAGGAACTACGCAATAGAAAACGATTAAAAAAATAAGATGATGAAGGAAATTAAAAGGATTTCTTTTACGTCACAAATACGTAGTGTTTAAAAACTTCAGTTCAACAGACTAAAGTCCATTCCAAGAGTAGCTGTGAAATTAACGTTACATAAGCAACAGAAAATTGTTACGTAAAGTTGAATAGAAATCGGAAACTTTATTTGAAACGGCTTTTTTCCACGTATTGATACAACACAAAGAAGGTATGTATCTGAATGATTTTTAAGAAATGAATGTCATTTACTTGTACATCGAAAATAGTGTAACAGGATGTATTTTGTAAACTAGTTTGAAGATAGGAACCACTTGACTAAGTTCAGTCAACAAAGAATTTTCGAATTTGCCTAAATGAAGTTACGCCGAAAACCAAACAGACGGCAGATATTTAGGTGGCGCTAAAGTTTCGTCTTCTTTGCCTGGAGAGATTTTAATCGAAACTTACAAAACCAATCCAGGGACCGCTTTTCATTGCACAGTATAAGAAAATACGAAAAAAGTGTCATTCAACTCTAAATTTTTTGACTGCTGAATTAATTTAGAGGTTAACGTGTGAGTAGGTTTACGAGATTTACCTCGAGAGGAGAGAGCTGCGCAAGTCAAAACCGACTTCAGTAATATTTTGTGTTCGAGTTAATGGTTTGTAAACTTAATTTCTAGTGCATGTTAATCCTGATAATCCAAAATCAACGCGTGTGAAACAGTTGATATGAAACAGGCATCTTTAGTTTCAATGCTTGTTTCCGTATCGCAGATCACGTGATGTTACTCTGCAGAATAGTTCCGTTGAAATTAAATGGTATTCAGACACGCATCAAAGCTTAATGATTAATATGATAAAGAACCAAGACATCAGGTGGTCTGAAATCGGCTATTTACATGTGAAGCTGAAGAGGTCAACTGGAGTGCTCGGAGTGTTATAATGATTGTTCGTATTAGTAGGGGCTAAAGGGCGCACTAATGACCTTTGCGCAACCGATTTCGTAATATTGATCCAAGTCTTTTATTCATTTAAAGTTTCGACGAAGAGAAAAATGTTCATTTGTGAATTCTTTGTAGTAAATTAAAGTTTGTATTCTTGACTGAAGGTTAGACGACGTGGAAAATATATCAGCTCAAGTAATTTCAAAAGGTCAGCTCTTAGGCCTGAATTATTCGTGTTGCGATCTCAAGATAAATTTTTGAGGTTCTGCTCGTGACTCCGGGCTGACAGATAAATTGGCCTCAGGCCTGAGATATTTATATACTCCGTCCCTAAAAATAGCAGCTGTGCGCCGTGTTATATTCGTTTATGTAAACTTTTCTCTCAGATGGGTCCGTGCGGAAGCTTCACGAGAACTTCAACCAAGTATGCAAAGAGTTAAAACTGTTTCAACTTCCCAGCTTTGTGAATTATTAATCATTAAGATAAAAAAACAAAAGAATGAGACTGCAGATGCCCGAAAGTCCTTTCTCTCAAGTTTTTTCTGCAAAACTTGGCCCTAACGCGAGAAGTAAAATGGCAAGCCAGAAACTTCAGATGGCAGTTGGTTTATCAGTGCTATATCAGTTTGATATGTTTGGCTTGTCAACTCTGTATTGTCGAATATGACAGCTGCAGACCCTCTCGTCGTGTTCAGTAGGGTTAAATGACCGCTGACCTCACGGGATAACGTTGGTTATGTGTTAGAGTTTCGGAGATTGAGTTGTCTTTTATGTCTTAATTATTGTGCGGACTGACTAAGGCTCGTCCGAAAGCTGGACAATCACTTCACAATCAGCATTAAATAAACCATTCTACGACATTATTATATTAGCAAGAAAAATGGCATGATGGTAGGCAGTGGGAAACGTTGAAGGGAATCCCCAGGGAGAACCCGCCACATTCTATCCACGAGTTTGCTTAACTTCCTTGTCGAAGTTACATTTCGCTGTGACACACCGATGTACGTATGTTTTCCATACAACTGTTGCATTCTATAAGGAAACGTTTTTAAGATAAAGCATTGACTTATGTTGCAATTGATTCTATAGGTATAACGCAACAGGCCCTGATAAAGCGTCTCATTGCAGACTACTATAAATATAAATAGTTCCTTACCTCGCGTGTTCTAATTGATTATTTGTTAATTAACTGATTATTTTTATTTTTATTATTTTTATTATGAAACTTGTTGACTTTATCGGTCACAGTATAAAAGTGAAATTTCTTGATATGGCTTCGTTTAACCACTCTGTTGAATAAGAATTCTTGTTGATTTGCCGAAACAGAGTTAGACATGGAATTAGCCAGTATGTTAGGCCGTGCCAATGTGCAAGCCCAGCCGACATTTTTGCATGTGAGAAGGTAACATCGTGTTTTTGACTGATCACATGCTTCCACGTGAAATTGTGCTGGAGTTTTTGTGCATAGATATGGTATACATAGAAAATCATTGAAAATGTACAGTTTTTAAGCGAGACCCTCTTTGCGGTCAGTTGTAAGCCTGTCGCTTTGCAATATTGTAAGTTTATTTTCATCCGTTCACTTCATTTCCATAAATAATTATAACTTTATTTGTTTGTTTGTCAATAATTTAATTTTTGTTTCGTTTTTTTCGTTTGGTTTTCAGCTTCTGATCGCGAACGATACGACTCAAGATCTGCAAGCAGTCCTACTACGGTACTATTACCAAAAGGTTTCGATAATACCTCTGTGACGAAAGGACGACCAACCAGTTCAAGTATGTTTCGTTGAATTACAATCAAAAACTCAGGGCATTTTTATTCCCGTCAGCTATTAGAGTTTAAAATAGTAGGGGCTTTTCGTTTGTTCATTCGATATCAAATACGGGGAGATCTTTCAAACGCCCTTCAAGTTTTGTGACACTTCCCAGTGAACGTTATACAAACATATCTAATTGACGTTTGAACTATCGAGACTAACCAAGGCACTTCAGTTCGTTCGGCCAGCACGTCAGATTGCCGAAAGGGGCGAAAAGTTCATTTGCCCCTGAAATTTGCCGTCATATGTATAATTTAGTAACTATTTTTGCATACCAGATAACCCCTCCAGGATAACTAAGCTGTTCTCATGAGAGGTCTTGTAATAGTCTTTATGGGTTCGGTATTTCCACAAGAGGAAATCGGAGCACCAGACAGAAAGGAGAAAGCCTGTGGTGCTCAGTAGGAACAAATTGAGCAGCACTCTTCTGACATGTGACACAAGTACCTTTAATCAGACAACTGCACACAGAGTCGGAATTGGACCCTAGTAACAGACACGAGAATCGCGTGAACAGCTACAATCCGAACGTATCATAAGGCAAAAAAGGAACTTATTTCTTGGTCTGGGTCCAAGCATTATTCCTTACTTTAAAAGGATGCACTGGAATGATGGGAACGTCAAATTGGTGCTACATGCCGACCTTTCAAGTCACATGCATTGAGCATGACACGCAACCGGGTATCAAATCACCCTTCAATGATTGTATATGAATTTCTCGCATTTTAAGACTATCATGCAATCGCAACTTCTTTTTCTTGAAAAAAAGAAAGAGTGCAACATCGCGGAAATGTATGTCATCCTGTTTACGCACCAAATAGCTAGTATCTATTTTGTGTCTGTATACAAAGTTCATAGGTTAGTTACTTCAATACTGACACCTAATAATCATGATCGAATCCTGTTTCATGTTAAAGATGCCGGATTTAATATCGGACTACATGAAATGAATGGCGCTGTTCAGTACTTATATAAAAGCTCCGACTGATGTACGATTTGGCTCCCGATTTTTTAAAATTTTACAAAGCAGTATCACTCACGGATCCTCCCAAAAGGACCGTATCAAGCACTGTGAGCATGTCATCTACGTGACTTTTGTATCACAATTATTAAAATTTTTTCTCTCTCTCCTATAATTAACTACCCGATACGGGTCTGTGCAGCCTCACACCAAAAATCCACCTCGCCTCTCAACTGTACTCTTCACTTCAACTTTATTGCGACACAAAGACGTAATCTTCTTTTTAACATTAAACGTTTTGTGGAAACCAGGGACCAGTTCAAAAATTTTACATGTTATATTAAGAACAAAGCAAGATAACAGCTAGACATGTTAAAGCACATTAACCAACGTTATGTGCCGTACACATAATATCTTCAGAGTGAGTTTGTATTTGTATATTAACCGGGTATCAGCTGTGGAACCAAGATTTATGAAAAGGATGCAATAAATAAAAAAAATGGGAATTTATATTTATTTTTAAAACGTAGATATGATGCCGAGACTTTTAAAAGTAGATACAGCCAGGGCGTGTGATCGGTCAAAAATCGTGAGTTTGAATCGGATATATTGAGGAGAGGCTAAAATATTTGTCATTATATAGAAAATATAACGTACTTTGGTCTTTTTTGAATAGACCTCTCCTCTTTGACCCTTTGACCCACGAAAAATTAAGCCAAATACTATGAAGAAATCATACTCAAACGTCTGTCGTAAAAATAAGCTTGGCTTACGGTACGTTGTGACAGGCCACGATATGTGCCTGAAAAGTTAGACGCTTGATGTAACTTTGCGAGCATTATTCTGCGAATCTTGAATGGTACTGACCACTTTCACGTCTCCCATGATAATACAATACATTTTGGGGGAGTTCTTTGTATAAAAAGAAAGGAGTTCCAGTTCATTGGACCATTAGCACTGCTCTCGTGAACTGAAAATATTTTCGTTTTTATGTAAAAGACCCCAAAACGAACTGCTTTATGGGAGATGTGAAAGTTGTCAATAGTGTACTCATCGGCACCGGGAATCCAATCGTCTTCAAAACCAGTTTTCTGCTGGTTGGGTAATTCATTGAGAAAATGTTGACGAGTGGTGTATACGGTTTTTTTGCTCCAAAATGCCAGTGAAATTGCATTCTAGAGGTCTTAACATTCAAATCTTTTGACCTGGAACGGCAAACCACGGCCTTCACTAGTTTTAACTGATGTACTGTAAATTAACGTGCGTTTGTGTTATTTGTTCAGCTACTGACCGTGGTAGTGTATCGTCACGTCAGTTCTCACCTACTAAAATCAAAATGCTGAAAGGATTCGAAAATGTTATGCCAAATCGAACTTCGCCGTACGCCGCTGAAAACTCAACAGCAAGTGAACTTTCGGAGCCCTACATTTCGCCTTGGCGGAATGATGCACCTCATTTAATTGAACCTGGAGATTCTGAAAAACAACGTTTAAAGACTACCGACGAGCCAAGTAAGTTACGTTCCTGTATCTTTCCCAGAATAGAGCTGTTTGAAGAACCATTTGGGCTAATCGATCGATGATTTCCAGTTAATTGCAATTCTAGTGGTTTCCTTGGAGAAGTCAAGTTCGATTGCGTACAAAATATCTTAACGAAAATCCCACGTTTTTGTGTTATTATGCTCAGATGTTGCAACAAAAATTTCACTATTAAAAAAGTAATCAGTATGCCTATCACCTTTAAAAAACGATGTCCAGGATTACATATAGAATAGAAATCAGAAGCGAAACCCGTGAGGGTAATAGCACTAGAAATTGTGGAACAATTGAATTGGCGCAAACCTCTGCCGAGGAATGTTTCTTTAAATCCCAATTCACGAAACGAAATTCTCTACATCATGAATCACACAGCACGAATGATAGCCATTTAAACATTGTCTGCAAGCGCGGCTAACTTCAAAATGCGCTGCGATTTATGTTGAGGGTGCATTGAAAATGCACAAATCTTTTGTTTTATGTTTATTAGTAGAGTACAGCACAGTTGAGCGATGGAACCTACTAAATACCGCGATTATCCTGTTAAATCAAGTTAGTTTCACTGTTTGATAAAACTTTTAATTTGTGGGTTTTAAGTTTCTTTCGCCTTTTTTTCTTGGCAGCAATCGAGATCAGCCTCCAAGATAACGCTAAGTCGACGGATGTCCTGGCCCAACCCGAATCACCCGAAGAAAAACGCGATACGTGGGGTAATAAGGCGGAATTTCTTTTGGCTTCAATCGGTCTCGCTGTCGGTTTGGGAAATGTCTGGCGTTTTCCTTACCTATGTCAACGAAACGGAGGTGGTAAGTTAGTCCGTTGTGTGAACCATACACTGTCAGGTTGAGCTAAAAAGAAAATAAAATACCTCCACAGAATATTTTAGCACGTCTTTTTTCAAAAGTCAGAGCATAACGGCGTAGTTTTATGGATATGAAGACTTGTTCTTATTTGATATCGTGCAAATTCAACAAAATTTTCTACGTCATTTTAGAAGTTAGATGAATTACTTCACCTGGAGTATAATATATTGGTCTAAATCTTGATTTTAAGAAGTTTAAGAGCCAATGCCTTTCATATCGAATTTTCAAGATGAACAGGTTACCAAATCGCTGAATATTTCTTGTCCATTATTCAAGTCAACAAAGAAAGCCTTGTAAAGTGAATTGACGCTCGATAAATTATCGTATTAAAACACTCAGAAGTTCTTGATGTCAGGTGACCAGTCGATTCCAGGGCCATTGACGGATTTCAAATCGCGCAGAAAACTAGCGAAACGGAGTGAAAAATATTAACGTAAACTAACATACGCCGTTGATCCAGCTGCAGCACATTCCGTAAGGTAACTTTGGAAACCAAAGGAAAGTATTTGGTGGCACAAGACCACATTCATGTCTTAGAACGTCTAAGTTAACATCAGATATTTTTTACTTTCATCCTGTGGTGCCAGTTTTGTTGCTCGATATGAAATCCAATGGGACAATTTTGCTGACCTTTTACCGTGAAGCAAAATGTCCTGAGAATGAGGTTCTCAGAAGGCTAAGTTTTCGAATAGGCATACTGGCTACGCTTCCCGCCAGGTCAATCTCTGGCTGGTATTCTAAGGCGTGTCTTAGGTAATACATCACTGTTATGAATTTTCAGCTGCAGTTTGATACTATTAAAGACTTAGGAAATGACGAAACTCCTGAAACTCGTTCTCTTGGCTAGCTCAGAAGGCTGCGGGTTCGAGTCCCGTATGGAACTCAGAGTTTTTCTGAGGCCACGGCGTTCCACAGTTTGATCAGCAAAAATGTCCTAAGACATCACTGTTACTTTGTCGTTATGGTCTACCTTTTGAAAAGGACGAGCTCAAATGTTTGATAGGGATAGGTAAAACCCTCTCTCCGCCCCAGCGAAACTTAAACGGAGAGGGCGATCGACCAGGATACGTTCCCCATGGCTTCGGCATCCTATTCCATTTGGGACTTGCGAGATCGTGATCGAGGTTTTAAATTATTTCAATATTTGCAAAACGCGAACAGGAACTGAATCTAACGATGCAACGGAACTAAATATGAATATTTTTTCCTTCCAATTTTAGGAGCATTCCTTATTCCTTACGTGCTTTTCATGTTTATCGAAGGCATACCACTAATGTTACTTGAGTTTGCTATTGGCCAGAAAATGCGAATGACAGCAGTTCGGTTATGGAGAGACATTCACCCTGCCTTGTTTGGCGTTGGCATTGCATGTATCATCGTGTCATTGCTCCTGTGTATTTACTATGTAATTGTCATTGCATGGTGTTTGCTGTATCTCTTTTTCTCTATGCGAAAGGACTTACCTTGGAAGATAGACGAATTATGCACCAAGTACCCTGAATACAAAAAATTACAGGAGACAGCAAATTATTGGAACAGGAACAAAACGTACTATCAAAATAAACTAGACACTCCACACCCTGATAGGAATATAACATCGTGGTGGTTAAATTATTCGGAAAGTAGGTACAACGAGACCAAATATGAGATTAATAACTTCAAAGACTGCTGTGTAATCGATCCACCTCAGTGGTACTTCTATACAGAAGTTTTGGATGTCTCAACAGATATAGAAGACTACAGTGGTCTTAACGGAAAACTTACTGGCTTTTTGGTCTTGGCTTGGGTGATTGTTTATCTTTGTGTCGTTAAAGGGATTAAGTCAAGTGGAAAGGTAAGTTTACCGATTTAAGTTTCGTTTACCTAATTTTAAAGTTTGCTTTCGAGGTTTTTATCCCAGAGAAGCAGGTACAATGATCAGTGATATACTTTACGAGGTCAAAGGACGCTATCGCCTCTCCCCCTTCACCCTTTGGTTGCTTCAAATGGGCTTCGTACTTTGTTTATTTCAGCAGAGTAAGTTCAGTGTATATCTAATTCCGTGCTAGGGGCAGTCTACTGGAGTGAAAGACCTCTGCGGTCTTCCGATAATATAAAGTTTAAGATGGCTGAACACATACTTAATGCTGAACAGAAAGTTTGTTCATGTGGAAGCTTGGTAAACATCAGACGACTAGAGGACTTTCGTCAAGCTCGCTTTCATTTATGTATTTACCAAGCTCCTACATGAACAAACTTTCTGTTCAGCATTAACTCTTTATCGTCTGGCGTTAGCCAGAGTAAAATTAATATGTTGCCATTTGGCAACACTGCCCGATAAAGGGTTAACTATTGTCGTCATTATTATCATATCGTGACTTCCGCTAAGGCAGTACATATGACGAACCTGCACCTTAGCTCACCATCTGAGTCGCGGTAGCTCAATGGTTAGAGCGTCTCGCCGGTCATCAGAAAGTTGCAGGTTCGATTCCCGTCTAGG
>JBAHVQ010000323.1:714795-743659 GCA_036872915.1 Nanipora kamurai | reverse complement strand
GGTTCGATTCCCGTCTAGGGCTCAGAAATCGTTTTTCTGAGAGAACGAGCTTGACGAACGTCCACTAGTCGTCTGATGGCTGAAGACAGTTTTGCTAGTTTTACGCAACTCATGCCTTCCCAGTTGTAAACTTTGGAAGAAAAGCAATAAATTGGAGTTTAAGCTGACAAGGTAACATTGCAGATTTTCCCAGTTTCAATTGCAACAACAGTAAATTTAAGCATCCTCGAAAATTCCCTCTTAAGTTAGTGGGAAATGAAGACATTAACTTTTCTGTCTGTATTATACAGAGATTAAAAAAATAAATGTTATGTTTCAAGAACAAATTACTCAACCCCTCGAGGTCTATTAACTGTATTATGAGGCAAGGGTATAGCTCAAGGCTTGTAAAACAGAAAAAAAAACAAAAAAAAAAACGAGTTAAGAGTTCAATAATTTTCTTATTAGCGAATAATGGAGGTTACCCATAGAGATTTGATGTAATATTTAAAAAACGAGTAGGAGTGTTATATCCGATAAAATACGGACTACAAATATTTTGAATGGCTTCAATTACGAACCCCTCATCACGCTAATCATGCGAGGAAAGTTTGAAAATTAATGTTTTCTGAGCCAAGAAAATTCGACAGGAAAAACGAGCGCGTCTTTATCACATATAAAGATACAACACAGTTATGAATTTCCTTTGTGTTTTCCTTATGAATTATTAATAAGTTTTTGAGTATTACTTCAATTTACGTCAAGAACTAGAGGTGATATTTTAACAAAAGGCGGATTTATTTTTTACTCGTATTTTGTGATTTCCATTGAACTTGGTAAGCAAAAAGATTTTACTCAACCATAATATTGAAATCTTCCACCCATCACTTTTTGGCTACCATTTGTATTGCCTTTACTAAGTCTTTTTCATGATTTAATCTTGTTAAATCTCGTGGATTGACTGCAGTGCTATGTACCCACTTTTTACAGTCTTATTTATGGACTATAGTACCGTGTATAAGTTTAACTGAATGCATAATTTTAGCTATCCATCCAAATTCGAGGATATTAGCGATATACATCCTGCTGTAGGACAAAGAAAACGATATAGTCGGCTAATAATGCTAATTTGATGACATGTTAACATGCAACGTTTAAGCTTACGAAGAAAATATTTGCTTATGGAGTAAATAAAAACGACTAGAGATTTCCTCTGTTTTACAAACGTTTTTAAACTTTCATCGCATGAATTGTTATCTGATTGAAAGTTTTGACTAATTTCTGCATATTTTAATGACTAGTTTTTGGTTAGTTAAATTGAAAAGGTTGCTTTTCCTCGGTCGTTTTCTTATACGATTTTACCATGGAAACCTGAAAAATCCTCAATATTACCTTCATCAATCATACCATCGCCTTCCTATTCGGCCAATTTTGGATTTATTGGGAGAGCCTTTCTGTTTATTATACTACTGAGTATGAGACAAAATATGAATGAAGTTTGCCAAATTTTACACTTGGGTTTAAAATAATCTTTTGTCTTTGTTTTCATCCATTTTCTTCTCATTTTTCGTTCTGCAGGTGGTGTATTTCACGGCTACGTTTCCGTATATTATACTTATCATATTGTTCTTCCGTGGAGTAACCTTAGAAGGGGCAGGAAATGGATTGAAGACATTCATAGAGCCAGAAGTAAGGATTAGAACTACTTATAGACCATTCATACAATGGCCGTTAGCTGATTTTTTTTCAGAGATTAAGAGTGCGTTCATTTATCCCTATTCCAGAGTAAGAATGCGTGGAATAAGGCAGAACACTGAATTGAACTACTACTGTAATACAAGAGTATTCAAAATAGCTATTGTGGAGTAT
This sequence comes from Nanipora kamurai, assembly GCA_036872915.1. Taxonomy (NCBI): domain Eukaryota; kingdom Metazoa; phylum Cnidaria; class Anthozoa; order Scleralcyonacea; family Helioporidae; genus Nanipora; species Nanipora kamurai. The sequence goes on along the minus strand of JBAHVQ010000323.1, from coordinate 741,811 downwards.
TCCAGAATATGTTGTTATTCCAGGGTCAATCAGACGCAGCCTACCTAGTCCCACGCGCCTCGTTTAGAAGCGAAGACTCCCTTGAATTGTAAACATTCATGAGGTCGAGGCTAGGGTTGGAAATGGTCAAATAAACAATGCTTAAAAAGGTATTTTAAGTAGCTGCCATTTCATGGTTAACCCTTAAACATTCAATTTATCTTTTGTTTTTTGTTCTAGTCTTTCTTGTTTTTGCTTTGTTCACTCATTTGTTCTTTTGGTCGTTATATCCGATACGTAAGACTGTGCGTGTTAAAGGGTTTTCTCGAACGGGATTCGAACTCAAATTCGAACTTCGAAACTACTTAGATTCTACGAGCATAGTGTTCCCAGTTGACTCGATAGCTCAACTGATGAAGCAGCGGTCCCGAAACCCAAAGCTGCGAGTTTGAATTCCACTCAAGTCAATTTTTTGTGGTGTAGGTTAATCGTAAGATTTTTCCTGCATGTTACTCTGAGAATGATTTTGAAATACTGTAGTAATGTACATAACTCCAACCAGCAGTGGTTACTTAAGCTTCACTAAAGTTTTGAATCGTCAAAAATTTATTAAAACTGCTAATAGGGAATCTTCACTGAGTGTCAAACCACCAATTAAACATCAATTTCTATGGGTTTTTTTTTTGTTTATTACTAAAATTTTTTTTTTTTAAATTACCGTGCCTAGACTTTAGTATGCAACGAAAATCTCGCGCTTTGTTTTTAACCCTATAAATCTCAATATCCTGTGGACAGGACACCAATGCGTTTATCCGACTTTTGTATTTTCGCCCCCTTTCTATTCGAATTTCGACGTCAAAGAAACATTTTTGAAATCTGCGGAAAATTTTTAACCCAAACAGTCCGTTTCAGGACGCGTGACTGATGAAAGTGTCGCCAAAAGGTGCGGCAGAATTATTCCCTGTTTTTTAGCGTTTCCTCGACCGTTAACCAAGTGATCTGACCGCATTCAGAAGGCCTGGAACTGGCAGCACAATAAAAATCCAGTTTCATATCTTTACTCAGTCGTAACATTCTGTGTTTCGTGGAACTGTTTGAAACTTTGTGTCAGTATTCAATAAAAGGAATAGTATTTCTATTACGAATTTAACAACAGAATCTGGTATAGTTCATGATATATTAACTAACTTAAATTGGAAATGGATTTCTATTTGACAGCTAGTCCCACTCCACTTTTGTGTTTCCAAGATCATCTGGAAAAGGTTGATCTCATAAAATAATCGATGATTCAAGAAAATACATGTTGAGAATTCGGGATTCCTTAACGTATCGATAACGTCATGCAAAAAGCTGTCAAGATTTTTTCCGGAGGAAAATGTTAAATAAATCCCAATTACTGCTTCAATAACACGGGCTCATCTCCTGATATTTAACAACCGGAAGGTTAAAGTCTTTCCTGTATTTAAACAGGCTGGGTTGTAAGAGTTGAGTCAACTGGTACAAGCCAATTTTAGTGAGTAAAAGATTCCAATTTGGTTCATTCTGGACCCTCAACTCAGATAGGGTTGTCTATAATCCAATTGAACTTCTTATTGTTTTGTAATTATCTTTGATCTGTTCTAGTGGGGTCGACTTCTCGAGGTACAGGTCTGGAAGGATGCAGCCACTCAGATGTTTTTTACCCTCAGCTTGGCATTTGGAGCTCTTATCGCATTCGCCAGTTACATGCCATACAAGAACCAGTGCATGAATGATGCCTATACCGTGGTTTTCATCAACTGTGGTACCTCGATATTTGCTGGTATTGTTGTATTCTCCATTCTTGGCTACAGAGAATTGAAGACGGGCATTCCAGCTAGTGAGGTAAGTGACAAATGTTTTGCATTGGAAAAACGTGCGATGAAGAGATGGTGGCACAATTCTTCTCCAACGAAAATTTTCATGGTGGTAAATTTTTCTACCTTGCCTCCCAGGGTATATTGTCTCTACGGCTGATGGTCAGCAAAATGGCATCGTCACCCAGAATCTCTGGGGATGTTGATATAATAACTACAGTAATTTTTTTGCCATTAGGGAGCCGTGAGTTTTGAGAGAGATGTGAACCGGTACAAAACATAATTTGTGGTGTTAGATTTTTGTGACCCTCCCCCTATGTACAGCACAGTGTTTTTCAAAATCTATCTACTTCCTTTTTCTTAGTTTGTACCTCTACTTCGTACATTCCAGTTCATCTGATACATGTCCAACTGGGTTGCCCCTCCCTGAGACGATGTGTAAGAACCTTTCAAACCCAACGCTCAATGTATCTTTAGTACTAGTATGTACGTTTTATGTTTGTAATCTTTTATATTAATCTTCTACGGGTTTTTGATCCCTGACTAGTATATTGAATTTCAGAGTACGTTCATCCAGTTATTATTTTTACATTTTATTATTGTTACGTTTTTGCACACCAGAGATTTCTTATTCCAATTGAATTTGGCCCCTCCCCATTTTACACCAGCCCTTACGTCCTTATTAACCAGAGTTATAAATACGAAATATCCAGCGCTTAGTAAAATTAATCGACTAAAACATTCTTCGCAAAAGCTAGCACTATTCTGCATACATCTGTTCTTACAACTCATAGAGATCATGAATAAATTTCAAAAATGGGACCCTTGACCTTTAAAAAATCCATTGTTTCGAATTAGCCGCAAAATTCATAGCATAGGAAATTTTTTAACACCTAGATTTACACTAGTAAATTTTACTCCGCATGTTGATTAATTTTCGAAACAGCTCAATATGATCATAGAGGCGACCGGCTGATGCCAACATCATTTTGCCGACTTTTCACAGTCAGTTTTCCGGCAGTCGCAGAATTGACTTTCAAAGGTACTTTTCTGGTAAACAGTGCCATTAAGGAAGAAGAAAGGCGATTTTCGAGGATAAAAGTCCCTCTATAATGTCAGAAGTAGTCAGTAACATACTTCCACATGCACACGTTTTTACCTGAAATCCAGGCTATCTAGTTTTCGTTCGTCATTTTTGTAGGTTGGTAGTGGACCTGGACTGGCCTTCATGGCATTTTCAGACGCTATCCTGCAACTAGATATATCCCCATTCTGGGCAATTTTGTTTTTCTTCATGTTGATCTTGCTTGGAATTGACAGCGAGTTTGGCACTCTTGAAGCAGTCATTGGACCACTCATGGAGCTTGAATTATTACCTAAGAAAATGCGAAAAGAAGTTTTTACAGGTGATTGTTGACTTTATTGTGTAGTCGTTGCTTGTCTTGTAACATTTCAACTCGGACTTTCCAGTGTGTTAAAGTTTGATAGACAAACGATAAAACCTTGTTAACTGATGACGAACTCTGTATGAGAAAGTGGAAAGTTTTACGCGACGAAAGAGAGTTTCGTACAGATAATGTCGAGTCCATTGTTTTCCTGCACTAAACGAGCAAGCAAGATTAATGAAAAGTTTATTTTGTGGCTTTTGTTCATTAGATCCTTTCTCCCTTTTTAAAATGTAGACGCCAGACGATTTTACTCCTCAAGGTGAGACCTCCTGACACGTATGAGTAAAGGAGATAGTTACCAACTCTTTCCTGTCAGGAGTTCTCTCCTTGACGAGTAAAATGTTCCGAAGTTAGCCACAGTAAAATCATTGTGGGCCTATGGTGAGAGGTAGAAGTTATGTTGTTTACTTTACCTAGTAACTTGGTCGATTCAGTTTGTTTCCACTTTTTTGTTCGTTTTGATTATGCGTGTAGCTTTGAAAAAATGCAGCTCTGGTGTCCTGGCATGTTTCTGTTATTCTCTCGAGTTTTTAATGTAAATTTGTCCTTAATTTTCATTAAAATATGCTCAAGATACGTATCTCAAAATTTATCGACCCGAAAAATAAAAAAATCGTGTTGCCTGTGGTTGCAATGTCAGTGGATCCTCACCGCTCGTCAACAAATGAGCGAATGTCAATCACACCAGTGTTGCTGGAAAATAGGGTCTAAGGGAATGTAAATTTTCGAAAGTTAAAGTGCATAATTTCGGCACTCGAAAATTAACTTTCACTATATCAATCCATTTCATGATACCAAGTGTAAATGCCAAATACTCCTTGAGTGCACCAATCACTTCACCAGCATTACCACCTATTATTGACAGAACTCGTGACTATGCTCTCGCCAACGGCCTTCGTAGCTCATTTGACAGAGCTCTGCAGAAGATTCACAGGTTCACAGATTCGATTCCCAGCAGGAGGCCCCAGAGTTGCATTTTTTGCAACTGGTCCAGGGTTCGGTCTTGTATAATTTCTACACTCGAAAATTAACTTTTACTTTGCATAGACCCCATTTCATGATACCGGCTGGTAATGCAAAATATTTGTCCAATAGAGTACTCTGAAAATTAGTGCGACAGTAATAGTAGCAGCAGTAGTAGCAGCAGACTTTATTTAACGAGAATAAAACACTTAACAGTGTACAACACTAATGAACTTGTGGCCCTCAAATTTATAACTAGTCACTATTACAAATATGATCTATAATAAAATTACATTATACTACATGTACAATCAATAAAACCATTAAACTCTATGTAGCTATGGGTTAAAATGATACAAGTTCGATTGATTATCAAGAATGTGATCATAAAAAGATCTCCTAAATCCCTTCAAAGTAGGTTTCTTTTTTTAAATTTAATGATAAGCTGTTCCATAATTGTACAACGGTCACAGTAAAAGTGCTGTCGCCATCATTCATCAATTTCTACTTGGGGCAGGTAAAATTATAATTAGACTAACGAGTGTTTCTATCATGGATTTCGTAATTTCTTATCAAAAATTCATTAAATAAGTAGGAACGTGATCATACATGCGTTTGTAAACTGTTGAGCATTTGGCCAACTTCACTTCCTCACTACACCCGGTACCCTACTGGCGTATTTTCAATATCCCCACTAGAGAGCGTATCAATGACGTCATTTCCCCCTTTACCAAAAATGCGACAAGCGATGAATTCGTGAAGTTCACTGAATCCAACATAAAATTGTTCACTTTAGAGTAGTAAAATACCAACGCCACGAAATAACCTCAGATGGCCTTATATCATTCAAGGAATTCCTAACGAGTAAAGGTTTAAAACGTATTGAAATTCTAGAAATTTCAACCGTCGAGCCGTATTATTTCTCTGTAGACTAATTGCATAAATACCACAATGCATCAGTCAACACGCATAGCCTCTACTTCATTCTTTTAAATTCAATTCATGTTCACTCATTGCGCTGAACTTTTGTGTTTTTTAATAGAATTCGAAAGAATGAAGTTGAGGCTATGTGTGTTGAGTGATGCATTGTGGTGTTCGTGCAATGAGCTCTTTTTTAAAAACGTTGCATAGCTCAAGTCTTTCCTTATAAAGTAACTGCACGGATCAAATATTTCTTTCCGAATTAGTGCTGACTTCCCATGATGGACCATTTTCGTAAAAGGGCTTGCTGGTCTATAAGGTTTTTGGCATAAATGTGTTTTCTTGTGTATATAATAAGCAGAACATTACATGGTAGTTTAAAGATATGGATTTCATGTTCTAATGTTTTGAACGATGTCTCACGAGTGAATGCAGCGGGCGAGCGTATCGATTGAGCACAGCGAACGAGTGCCTTTGCGTAATATCGTCTATTTATTGCTCACTTGCACAAATTTAGTATGTTGCGGGGGGAGAGAATTACATGTCTCCTGCTGTAATTCATTCTTTTGTTATTCTGTTCTTTTCTGTTACATTTGTTTATCTCATTTTTAGTTTTATATTGTCTTATTTTGAACAGCTATTGTAGCAGTTGTGCTGTTACTTATTGGGCTTTCTATGTCTGCTCGAAATGGGTACTACATATTTCAAATTTTTGACGACTACAGCGCAACTATCCCATTGCTGGTGATTGCCTTATTTCAATGCATCGCTGTTTCATGGGTTTATGGGAATGACAGGTGAGCATGAAGAAGCAGGATTTATTTTCCTCTTAGCATCTTGCAATGACCCCTACGTCTTACAATAATGTTCATCGATTTTAGATTTGCTGATGACATTGAAGATATGACTGGCAAAAGGCCTTGGATCGGCTGGATGATTTGTTGGAAGTACATTTCTCCTCTAGCTCTATTTATTGTCCTCATTGCTATTATTTATGATCTTTCTAAAGGCGAAGCTGCTTACAATGCATTTGTGGGATGTGAACAGGTAGGTATCTCTGGTTTTGTCCTTTTTTCTCGCTAGGCCCGTTAACACAATGGCGATTTTGTGCCTTGCAAATTTCTCCTTGGTAATGGTGTATGCAAGTGTTAGAGTCACGAGATTGTATATGACGAACAGGAGTGAATTATGTAAGGAAATGTCTGGCTCTGTGGATTATCCTAGGGTTTTTTAGTAAACCGGGATGCCAATTGCAGGGCAAAAAATTGTAAGTGTAAACGGGTCTGTATCGTTATTTCATTGATATTGATGTAAGATGAGGAGCTCTTCAGTGAGTGCATTAACTCCCAACGGTCCGAAGAAATTAAAAAAACTATTGAAACCACTAAAAAACACTTTTCCAAATCAATTTTTGTTGAAGATTCTAAAAAAAAGTTTATTTGGAGTCGACGTTCGACCAGAAAGTGGGTGAAAATTGCAAAAGTTTTTACAATTCACTCACGACCTGTATTTAAGGGGTCCGACCGAAAAGAGTTAAGAAGAACAAGACTTTATAATTTTGTCCAAAACTCTTTTCACATGATGATTATGTGAAATATTTTACACATGGGAAAGTCTTCGACTCTGAGTTCACCCTCAGTTAAGTAGAACATTAGAAAACGGCCCTTTGCTTTTCGTTCTCACTAGAGTTTGATACATTTTGAATATAAGTTTAATATAAATCAATAATTCAAATGTCGATAAAACTGTTCTTCAGCTTATATTTGTACTCATTAATTCCAATTTTCAAGACCCCCTACCAGTCTGTCTAATTATTTAAAAGGTTCCCACAGGACCATTTGACTTTGCAGACTCTATTCTGCTCTTTGCTAGATTATTTACTAGATTATCGGGCTTACGCCCAACGAGATCCATGAGATCTCACGTGTTTTTACAACCTGTTGAACATTCAAATGCGATGCTTAAAAGACACTTAAGCCCCATAATTGTCACTATGGTTACGTTAACTACACACAATTATCAACTTTGTTTGCAAAGCAATATGACAATATATATTTTCCAACATTGTTACAGTACTTGGGGATCAATATTTTGCTACTTAGATGTTGTTCGTGCAGTATTGTCTTCGCGCGAACAATATTTACTTTAGATAACAAAATTCTTTTTGTTACCTGGATAGAATCCCTTTACCAGTAAATACAATGGAACCAAAGAGTGGACCGCAAAACTAGTGTATCCAGCTTGGGGACAGTTTCTTGTGGCGCTTGTTATCTTGGCCTCGACGTTGCCGATTCTTTTGTTCCTTATCCTCAAATGGCCGAAAAATTGGCGAAAAGCTTTCCATCAGACCTTTTGCACTGGACTTAAAAATTATCTTCCTGATCCCGCGTCCGGTGATAAGTAGCTTGCTATAATGATTGTTTATAGAGACGATTTCATTATTTAAAAAGAAAATCCTTTTTTGTCTACTTTCAACTTCTTGAGAATCATTGTCAAGCGTTTCACAATACTGTATCTATAGCGTACGACGATCCACGCAATTAAGTGTTGGAAAAATCTTTTACGTCTTAAGGTCCTAACTACTGTTTTCCTTAAAACAGAAATTTAAGTTATTTAGTAATTGGGAGAATTGGAAAACAAGAGAACTGCGGGATCAGATTTGTCAATTCAGTGACTTTTTAATTTAACTAATCCTGTATTATAGTTTGGTAATTTTAGGTAAGATTTTGCAAAAATGGCTGTGCCATTCAATTTTTTTTGTATTTTGGGCTGGAGTATGTAAATTTGTTAAATTAACTGTATTCAGGCGGGGGGGAACATGATGACCTCAAAATGTTTTTATATGTATCTTGGAATCGATTAAAGCTATGAAATTGAAGTTTTGGTGGTTATTGCGAAAGCTTACTGGAAAATGGGGGGGGGGAATTACATTTTCAATATTTAGGTTATGGTTGTGTTTCCACGGCAACAGGTTTTTTGGTAATTTTGAACTACGAAAATGATAGAATTTAACACGAAATGTGTGACGCCGTTATAACATTTAAATCTGTCTAAAATTTCTCTTTAACAATTAGACAACGACGGCGAGTTGTCTAATTATTTTAGTATAAATCCTTTGCCAAAACAGTAAAACGTGCTAATTTGGCGAACTCTGAAAAAATGCAGTTTAGCTAGTGCGAAATGCCGTCTTAATAAACTAGTCCTGAATGGCAAGTAAAATCGATTTATGTTATAGTGTGTGAATTTTTTTCGTCCCTTACCATTAAAAATCTTTATTCCATATTTTGTTGCCGTTTTAGTTTTTTGTGGAATAGAATTTTTAACCAAATTGTCCAAAAACTCCTCCGAAACGTCTGCAAAACGCGAGCCCGGAGCCATACTTTTTCAAGTTTGTTTTCATTTTCCCAACCATTATCTATCACAAATAGACAATGGTTGAGTAGCCAATCAGAATGCAGGATTTATAATAGACGATGGTTGGGTTTATACTAATTAATATCATACCTCAACTGTAAGAACAAATAAACGTCTGATGTTGGAGGAGACCATTTGCTATGCGTCGATGAGCTGGAAATGCTTTGTTTTTATGCAAAGTACCCCCAATGCGTATTATGGAAGATGTGAAAGTGGTTTTTGGTCCATCGGTGAACATGGTCTGATAACTCTGTTTTATCTTCTTGTTCCCTTTCATGCAGAATCACCGGGGTTTTAATTGACTACTACAGATACTCAAACAAGACCGGGCTCTGGGAGCCTGGTAACCTGCAAGAGCAAGGACAGACTGAAGGTTTACGATGACCAATCATAGCTTGCGTTGGTTATTCAGGGTCCAGTCTTTCCGCGGTTACTGGAGCAGTTAATTGCTCTTAAACAAAATCTTGTACACAAAAAATTGTACACAGGAAAAATGTGCGTTGTTTGACCAATCCTTCTTTTCCCCCTGAATAGGCGCGTTTTGATTCTGCTGTCACGGAACCAACGCGCCACGGAGAAGGAAAATGACTTCGTATGTCTTCGAAATTGTACCAGTCAATAAGAAACCATATTTAATGCATGGAAAGACCTGCCTTCGTACCATCTGTTCGTGAAAGATTTAAGGCCGAGCAACAATTTTGAGCGCAGATATTTGACTTCGAGTGTTGGGCAGCCCCAACCTAGTGTGCAACCTTGTAATTTTTTATGTAGTAGCGTATTTATTCCAATAGACGCCTGCTAACCAAATAAACGCGCCGCAGTAAACCAAACGGGCTGCGGGCATAACTATAGAAGCAAAAATCGGGTAAATATTTTCTATTTTTAAGGTTGATATATTAAATCTTGAAACAAACGCCCACTTAGAGGCCATTTTTTGATAAAGGCCCAAGGCGTCTTTTGATGATTTGCAATCCGTCCATTGGAATTCAAAAGACAATGATACGGCGGTCATGTTGGTGTCACGTACAATGGAAATAAATGAGATTCTTTTCTTAAAGTTCCATCAACATTAGCGCCGGGGCGCTAATTCGAAGATTTATGAATAAACGTCGCAACGAGATATCATAACACGGTTGAGAAAGGATTTCACGACTAATTCGAGAGTTCTAAAGTTTTAATGCAGGATATTGGGTTCTCTTACAATTGGGTTCATATAATAGTTCTAAGTGTATAAACTTCTTCTTCTTGCTCAACTCTGAGTCTAACACCTGTGCATGTCGTCGATTTACGATGTATGCTGTAAACTTTGCGGGAACAACCAGCCCAACCTCGCGCTTTCTTTTCCCCGTAACTTCAGCCAAGAGGCTATTTGATTCTTCCGCCTCCTTTAGTACGTGCCTACTTTATTCTCTACATATTCCCCTAAGTGTTTTATCCGTCTTTGAAATAAACGTCACTCTCGAATAAACGCCGCATCTTTAACTGGATAAATGTAAATAAGCGCCGCGGCGTTTAATCGATCATTTACGGTAGTGTTAACATGCCGGCCTTATCCGCGCTCCGGCCTGTTGTAGATGGAGACTGAGACCAAGGTCCCTTCTAACATACGTGGCTGCTTCCAGACCTTGTCTTGATTGGCTATCGTTAATCTTACCGAAATTAATCGGCGTAACTATTTAACGCTCGCAAAAGTCTCTTTGGCCAGAAAATACACGTTTATTATTACAATTACCAATTCTATAATTTTTATTAATTAAGATTTTCAATTTAATAAATAATAAAACTAGAAGCAATCCATCACGTACCATATTGGTTGATTTTTGTTGACTTGTTAATTGGTAATTTGATACATGGAAGCCTCGGAATATTGAAGTTTTTCATGTGACGTCAAAGCGGCCATGTTGGAGGGTAACTTCAAAGTTACGACCAAAAGAGAAATACGTGAAAACACTTTATATAGATCCAAATAGGATACCGTGTAGCAGCAAATACGATAAGGCAAATAACCCTTCCTGACTGAGATCTATTAGCAGTTTTAGAAGCCAAGGCCCATACACCTTTTGCTCTTCATTAACTTTTTCCTGCCCGAGGACTTTCTCCTTGACGAATGAAATCGTCTGGCGTTTAGCAAGAGTAAAATACTAAAGTCTCCATTGGTTACAGTAGGATCTATACGGCCAGGAAGGAGTTAAAGCAAAAGTGATGTTCATTTTGAGCGATTCTTGTCTTCAACAACGCTTTTCAAACTTCAGTAACGTCAATTGAATTTTAATAGCGCTCAAAGGAAGTTCATTTACCAACTTTGATCCCAGACTCTCTCTGCCAAAGATTCCAGCCCGAAAGTGTATCAAAGTTCAGGGCCCAGTTGTTCGAAAAGCGATTACGTTAATCTAGGATTAACAAAAAAATTTTGTGGATGAACTACTCCTGACATAGGAATGGATGTTTAAAGTTTTCTGTTTAGATATCATTCAAATATAGAAAGGTTTTCTCCTGGAAAGTTTCAACTAAAATTACCAGGCAGAACATGCTAAACAAAACAGCCGATTAAATTTTAACCCAGGATTAGCGGTAATCGTCCTTTGAACAACCGGGCCAGTTGTTTATAAATTTACTCTAAATGAAATCCCCCTTATATTGGTAAAACAGATCGCTGCTTCTGCACACGAATCAAAGAACACTCTCGCGACAAAAAATCTGAAATACACCACCATATCAACTCCTGTGAACAGCTTCAATACATTCATTCCTTGTTAAATATCCCATTCACAATAGATAATCTTAGTGAACCTTCGATTCTTTTGCAGTTAATTTTTAGCAATTGTAAAATAATCGATAAAGCAAAACACTGGACATTATTACTTTATAAAGAAGCGCTATCTATTCACCGAGGAAAGCCGCTGCTCAACCACGTAACAAAAGCCTCCAAAGAACTGATCATTTTTCATTAATTAGAGTAATTTGATGTCTCTTCGCCCACCTTCTCCCTACACAGCATTTTTCTTTCCTGATGATGACTACAAGACAGTCGAAACGTAGGGAATTAAAAATAATTGCTATTTGCAGACTTCACCTGTTATCCTACGAAAAATCTGTCTCCTTCTTTGTTCAGTCATCGTAACGCTTACTTCCAGCTGCACGCATCTGAAAATGACGTTTTAAGTACTATATCTTGTTCAATAATTTCCTGTAGACATTGCTAGTCTTGGTAATTGTTACTACTGGTCTTCTTTATACAACATATATCAATATAAACGCGTTATCGCTCAATAAATTTTTATTTTATTTTAATTACTTGTTGTAAATGAATTTCCTTTTACTGCTATTGATATTTGATCGACTTTATTGAAGTTTGAAAAGCTCTATTGAAGATGCGAATCGCTGAAATGAACATCGCTTTTGCTTCAATGAAGGACAAATGGTATAACCAGCTAATTTATCGATGTAAAGCTTCGGTCAAACAGCGCATAATAGTCGATGATTGTTAAAACTCTTGCCTCCGTTTGACGACCAACTATCATTTGCCATCATTGACTGTCATCATGTTCAAATGTTCGACGAAGTGAGCTCCTCTGAGCTCCTGGAGCAGCTTAGATGAAAAAATCTTGAAACCAAACATCGATCTAATAAAGCAGTCCTCGTATATAATATTGTTAATAACGGCACTGCCCCATGTCTTCGCGAATCCTTTTCTGCGCGAAGTGTAAATGAAAATGATTACAACCTTAGAAATTACGATACTGATCTATCAATTCCGAGACCAAAGAAAGAGTTCCTCAAAAGAAGCTTTAACACTTTGAACACGAGCGGCCGATTTCCAGTGTATGGCCTCGGTAAACATTCAGGAGCTCAGTGTTCAAAGGGTTAAATATAGAGGAACAGTATTATGGAACAGTCTTTCGCGGGAAGCTAAATCTGCTCAATCGATTGTTTCAAAAGGCTTATTTGATAATATTTCGATATCTTGGGTGTATATTTTAAGTTGGGGGTTACTTTTTTAATAGTTAAAGCTATATATTTTATGTGTAAATAGACGCTCCTTGTGGAAACCAGCGTAAACTGACAGGGCTAGCGTCTTTAAAGAAAATTTCTAATAATAAAATAATAATAACAGTCGTCAGTTTTTCTCGTCTAACCTGTCACGCACTGATGATAGTTGATAGTTCTTAAACTATCGTCGACTATCATGAGCCGTTTGACCAACAGACCAAGGCTTAAGTGTTCAAGAATTCTCTTATCAGCGAACAATGGAAGTTTCCCAATGGAATATGAGTTTGACATTAATAAATTACATCCAGGAGGAGAGGTGATGTCTTAACAAAAGGCGGATATTTTTATGACTTGTTCTGTTATTAAATTAATCAAAGATGTTTGACTGCTTTGGAGAAAACTCAGTCAGTGAGTTAAGGTTTTAAACAGCGTTGAATACCCAATTTATTCGGAATGATAAAGATATGGGCAAGTAAAAAACAACATTTATCTGTTAGGAAGAAAAATGGAAATTGACAAAGGAAATCTAAACTCATACAGGGCAGAAAATCATGGACAAATCTTGGGCCAAAAAACCCAAAGCCAAAGGACGAGAAGAATTCAAAGATAGCTTCATCTGCAAATGAACTTTGAAGCTCTTAAGCGGCTAAAAGGCTGCGAATTTAGCAAAGTTTCATTTCAAATCTGGGCTCACGCAAATAGAGTTTTCTCGCAATTTATTGTGAGGTAAGTATATTGTTTTTAAGATGGTTTATCTCTTGATCGGAATGCGTGACTTCTCGAATAGCAATCAAACTATTGAAATACGAAGGGCACCTATCGGTCTACCACGGGTCTTAGAGTTGAGTTCATTTCAAAAATTCGAATTGACGCAGCTAATTGGTACAATCGACCTACATTTCACACCAAACAGAAATGCAATTTACGGACTACCCAAGCATCATGCAGTAGGTCCAGTTCATCAAGCGTTCTTCTTCTTTACACAACCATAACAATATATAACATACACCCGAAAGGGACAACCAGAAAGTCGACCAGAATGTCGACTAGAAATTGGACCTCTCTGTTCTGGTAAATTTCGAGTTGCTATAAAAATACCTCAACCAAGGTCACAATACTACGGAGCGAATCAACCGGATTAATTCACCATTGTGCGACATGTTCCTTCATCAAACGTTACTATAAATCCTTCGCGACCAGCTTGTTTCATGCTTCAATTTTTGTGCAACATACTGCGCTAGAAAGGGTTGCTAAAGTCGTATCGTGTGGCCAGTGGCAGGGCTAGAAAGGGGCACAATCCCTCCGTCGGGGAAAGCTGACTCCCATGTTAAAGAACGGTAGTCCAGGAAAAATGGAAAAGTAGGGCGAGTGATGAGACATCAGGAAAGAATTATTTTGACTCCCGTTTATCTCAGATATTGAACAAGCCAAACTTTTGTGTACCTCAGCCGGGGGGCATTGCCCCCTGTTCTGGGAAATCCTGGCGCCGCCACTCCGTGTCACATTTCCTTTTAAGTGGTTCTCCGATGAAAAATCCGCGGTTTCATAAAAACAATCTTTTCACCTTCCATTCCCCGAATTTTCAATCGAATTTTCAAATTGCAACCTTCGTGTCAGCCGGTAGGTTTTCAGTTTGTTAAAATATGTTAAGGCTTCAATCTCACGTCCCGATTTTTTTCTATTTCTTTGTTTCATCATTATTACCGTATGGGTGGAATACTTAGCATGTCATCACATCATCATAAGCTGGCTTTACACTAAGTGACTGCACACCAGGAAAGTTTCACTACCACAGCTTTTATGCACTTTATGTCTCCAGTTAAGCAGACGTTCGTATGTGGACACAGACTTTAACGTACCCAGGCTTTAACAATTGATTTCACAACCGAAAGATTGATAACGACTTGACCATATTTTTACGTACATTCATAAAGAGGCTGTCTCAGCAATGGCAAGGAAAAACATAACAATCAATTATAAGTCGTACAACTGACAACGCTAGGTACGGTCAGAAAGCGACAGCTCCCAGAGTTTGAACCCTGCTCTTGCAATTGATGTCGCTTGTTTCAACCCCATCAGGCAAGAATTCGTCGACTCTCTGCCAAAGGAGTGCTTTTTTCCCGGGTGTTTTGAATTTCCCCCTGAGAAAGTTGAATTAATTGTAGGGCAAAGTATAAAAATCTAAAAATTGAGTGGTATCTGTTTAATTCCAGAGATTATCATGTGAAGTTGATCTATAAAGGTGTTGAAAAGCCTTGGGTGAAAACATTTACAATTGTAAAAGGCTCTCTAGCATATCATGTCATTGCTTTGCTACGAAGCGCTAGTTCGTACCTGAGACACTTGATACTTACATCCTGCATCTCATATTGAATCCGCTGCCAAAAGTATTGGTTTTTCCGGGTTCTCCAAATTTCTCCTCCAGGGCAAGTTGGCAAGGTACTTTTGTTGGAAAGGGAACTAGTTGTTAGGGAAACTAATCACAAAAATTTAAATAGTGAATGGTTTCGGTGTTCTTGGTGATATGATCATGAACCCTCTTTATTTGAAGGCACTGGAGGGCCGAAGACGACCCGAAAGTTGGAAATACTTACCTCTGCACAATGCACTCTGGCACGTTACAGGGCTGCTACGAAGCACTGCTTTGTATCTGTGACATTTGATACTTACTTCCGTAAATCACCAAGTTGTCTCAGGAAGGAACAACATACTTGAAGCCAGCTGCGAGGTAACCATCATAGAAGGAACGCTAAAACATTTGAGGGTCGCACATAATCATTATATACCTAATTATTTAATTCAATTAAAATTTCTTATTATAAAAAAAAATTGGTACGAACATGCTACAACGCAACTGCGAAGTGCTGCTTTGTAAATGAAACACTTCATACTAATTTCCGTAATGCAATACTACACCAAATCGCGCTGCATTGCGCTGCGTTACGTCGCTGCTAAAGCACTATGTTACTACTGTTGCCAGGATTTCCCCGAGCAATTGTATACCACTATCAATTCTCAAATTATTTCTTTCTTTCAATCTGAGCATGTATATTTATGTATATTTCAACGGTAATTTTTCATGATGCTTCAGGAATTCTGTTCTATCTGGCTTTTTTCCTCTTTTCAAACCAAAATGTCAATCCAGGTATGTTTACTCCTCTTAACTCTTGGTAACTGAGAAAGGAAGAATTCATGGTCAGAATGAGTAGTAATAAAATGCAAGTTTCCACCCGATCATAGGAATTATATTTGGTGTGCCTATTACAAAATATTCGGCATGGGTGCTTTCACCCCGTTTTCATGCGCTGAGCACAAAGTTGATGATATTGTTGATGGCCTAATGAGATGAATTTCACCATAGTTATTGCTAATTACAGGCACAAGAAATATGTATACGGAAACACCAGAGTCCCATGTCAAGACTGGAAAACAGCTTACCACACTGAAGCTCCGGCCAATTAGAATAAGCCATTTGGAATAAGAAATGTTTACAGACCTTGACAGAATTTCACTGGCTTGATCTTTGTCTCGAATTCGTTGTCAGGGAAGAACTTTATAAATCAAAACTGTTGTAATCTATTGCATCTTTCAGTGCGAAATCATCTTAAACTTTATTGTACGTGAATCTTTGACAAGAAGTGGCGGGTTACCTTCACTTTTATACTGTGGCAGTATTTGCACCCTTGGCCCCTGTTCCCTTCGCCTATGTTTAATGCAGTATGAATTGAGAGTCTCGAAGCTTTTGACACAAGCAATTCAGAAGTTAAGGAATTTTTCATAAATTAAAGGACATATCTACAGTAAATGAAACAGAGCTACATTATTTACTAGTAAATCTAAAACTGTGATCAAAAGGGCTCATCTTCTGTTTCTTTCTTCAGTTCCGGCCATACAGTGTCCATGTCACAACAGCTGAAGCCTCGGATTTTTAGTTCCATAACAGCTGTGACAAAATAAAGGATGTTAATGAGACAGTCAGTTTTTGTTTGCCACTCGCGAGGTCTGACAATTGCACCCCTTATAGCAGTAGTAATTGACAAGGTCTGGTCAACGTTAGCACAAAAATGAAGAACAAATAACTTCTCTTTTTAATGTTACAGTGGTCCTTTGGTGTTCAGGAATAAAGTGCCAAGTCACAATTAAAAACAATGACTCAATATAGAACCAGCTGCTCGTACATTATCATTCTGGCAAGTTTGGCCAACGAACGTTCGTCAAGCTCGTTTCCTCCGGAAAACGATTTCTGAGCCCTTGACGGGAATCGAACCCGCAGCCTTCTGATGGCCGGTGAGACTTTCTAACCATTCAGCTACCAAAACTCTGATGATGAGCTTGACTGACGTTCCTTGGTCGTCTGATATATACCAAGCTCCCACATGAATCAGATTAGCGTTCAGCATTAAATATTTGGATCATTATTATGCTATCGTGACTTCTGCTTAGGCAGTGCATATGACGAACCTGCACATTAGCTCACCATCTGAAGAAATCAATAGTTAGAGCTTGTCACTTGTCATCCGAAGGTTGCGGGTTTGATTGTCGTCTAGAGCTCAGAAGTCGTTTTTCTAAGCGAACGAGCTTTACAAATGTTCGTTGATCGTCTGATATATACCATGCTACACATGAACCAGATTAGTGTTCATCATTTAGTATTCCCCCAATTTTGCTATGCAATCTTAGGAACACTTTCAGACTTCACTTTGAGATAAATTTAGTATTCGATACATCAAGACTATTCAGTTGTTTCGAGCACGAATAGCGTGAAGCTTCAGCGTCGACATCTGATATGCGAACTCACTTTGGCTTTTCGTTGACATTTGATATTAATGGCCCCGTTGATTTGGCTAACAGTTTAACTTCTGTATTACTTTTTAAATATTGCAAGCATTTTGTAATGAAATCCGTCCAATATAAAAGCCGTTTCGTTTATCTGATGCAAATTCCTCCTCATTCAAAATCTCTTTACAACAGAGCGATCATATAGTAAATAGACTTCATTCAAATATTTAAGTAAATATTTACGTGTTTTAAAAAAATATAAAACAATCGATCATTACCCAGGATTTTCTGCTTTTACTTTAAACAGAAAATGACTAATTTATAAACAGGATTGGCCTGATATCTGCTAAAGAAGTACCTTAGAAATAAATGAGACCACTTGGTATTGACTCTGTATATAACTCTTTTCGGACCGCTTAGGCCAATCGTTGTGAAGAGTGATATGGCGTTGGCCAAAGTTAGAATAAAATTCTAAGGGCTCTCCCTAGCCAGAAAATAATTAATAGCGCTATTTCTAGTTTAGTTTCCTCTTTTCAAATGTACATAATTGATAAGGCTTTCGGAATTAGTGTATCATTAAGGTAAACAAATCATTTTATCCTTTGATGAAATGTTTAACTTCCTTTCATTTCAGCAATGCGGATTTACCTCATAAGTCAGCTTCTGCTGCGTAGCAAAATAAAAAAGCACAAGCTCAAAGAACCAAAGTACGGAAATGTATGCAATTGCATTCTGCGTTCCACTTTGTTTTTGATTCATTAACAAGACTCCACACATGGATTGGCAATACTGATAACATTTTTAGAAATGCACATTTTCCAAAACCATTTATTGACCAAATAATTCTCTCCAATTCTCGCTAACGTAGCTCTCACGCCTGACAACTCCCTCGCCCGTTTTGTGATAGGTGTGATAGGTGAGCTTTCGGAATGTTATTTAAAGTAGAATGACGGTGTGTTCACATTAGCAATCAAGTTGTTTCGTTACATCACATGGTAAAGATCAGCTTTCCTTGTAAAAGAACACGGAAACAAAAGTTCGAACTCTTTGAGAAATGGCAGCGAATTTAGGTCTGGACTTGGAGGCAGAACCTTCTGAACATCAGAATATCTGTAAGTTAATGGAAGATTTGATTGCATCTATTCTTGTTTGCTTAGATTATAAACGCCGGGGTTGCTTTGACAGAGAGGGGAGCTTTTGGATAAGGAACCTCACCCCCGTTCAAGAACTAGCTATAGGACGGTTTCTTTCATGCAATACTCATCGTTGTAATTTCCCAAAACATCAGTCGGTCTGTTTGGAATGATCTAGGTTTGCCTTGGGGAATCAACAGAAGAAACATTTATTGCAAGAGAAAACGCACATCGATGATCACGAACATGTTTCACTTCTTTATAAATTGGTCATTTATTACTCGAAAAAGTTGAAATTACCCCAAGTTCTCATTTTCGTATTTTCTCACTTGCACGTTCTGTGTTTCTGGGAAGTTCTGTTCATCGAAAATTTTCATGTAACTTAACGCTCTACCCCGAGCAAAACGATCGCTATATAGTCCACCGTTCCCTCGGCTATTGTTCTTTCACAAGGATGTGGTCAAATTAATAAGTGTCATGTGGACAGCGATTCTCAAAACAAGTTCTTGTCGACTATGTAACCACAGACACTGTTGGCGCCAGACGTAAAACACGTTGATTAGATTGTACACACGCTGATAATTACACAACCAGTAACCTGTACATGCCACTTTCATTGCCTTACGAAAGTTAACCATGAACAGACCCTGTGTATTCTCCTTTACCACTGATGATGTTTCATTAAAAGAAATGTAGGTTTAATGGACCAGATTGAGTCACAGAAAGAATGTATTGTTGACATTGCGAAAAAAGATATATTTTATTTGTTATATTTTCTGATAATATTTATCTTGAGATGAAAGAGAATGAATAGTCCTACAAAAACCTATCATATCGTTGTGTTGTTACCTATTTTCCAGCAACATTTAACGCTACAATGGATATTGAAAATAAACACACCAACTGCAAACAAGAACAACGAAATCGTGAAAGATGGGGAAGCAAGGCAGAGTTCCTTTTAGCTTCAATTGGTCTCGCGGTAGGCTTGGGAAATGTTTGGCGCTTTCCTTATTTATGCCAAAGGAATGGAGGTGGTAAGTACGAGTAACAACACTGAATCATTGCAATGTCTTTACTGCTTTTACCTTGAAAAAAATTCGTTTCGGATATGGATATGTGATGTCTACGGAACTGTTTCCAAGAATGAGCGGTATGATTTCCTTTCTGGCATTCTGATGTAAACAAACACTTATAAAACATGTCTGGGATGTCAGTTTGTGCAAGTTTTATTAATTTGTCGTAGCTGATATTGCAACCAAACAATGAAAGTATAATAATAAAATTAAAACGTAGTAAAAATTATTCGATTCAAACTAAAAATCTTCCGAAGGAGTCAATTAAACCAAAAGATCCAAATCACTGATCTGATTAACTTCAAATCAATCATTAAAATAAAATTAACTGGCATATCACCAATGCCGGATTAACCACAAAGAGAATGGAGAACAAGCATGCCATCCTAGTTTACGGAATGTTGCAAAAGATACCAAAGCATTTCTTTGGACGCATTACTTTGGGACTATCTCGAAATAGGAATGTCTCAAACGTGAAAGGTAGTGTTTTATCAAGTTTAAGA
Organism: Nanipora kamurai; assembly: GCA_036872915.1. Lineage (NCBI taxonomy): Eukaryota > Metazoa > Cnidaria > Anthozoa > Scleralcyonacea > Helioporidae > Nanipora > Nanipora kamurai. The sequence continues at coordinate 721,773 of JBAHVQ010000323.1, read as the reverse complement.
ATTCGAGCACGCAGCGCGTGAATTTTAAGCCTTGATAAAACACGAGCTATTAGTGCAATAAAGAGTTTCCAAAGCAACCGTTTGCTTGCCTAAGTCTAACACTAACCTTCTCAAAACAGTTTTTCACCGAAGAGCAATGTATAGGAATAATTTAAAAGACCAAGGAAGTACGGGCAGTTTGTCTCTGACCTTATTCCAAAATTGTTTCCAAGGTATGAAAGATTAATGTAAATAATATGTATTAAACATAATAGTTAATTAACTGTAATTAACATTATTATTAACAACTATCAATTAATTAATATTATCAACTATCAATTAACTGTAATTAACATTATCATTATTACTGTTCAGTGTTTAAGTATTATCAAACGCATTAATAATTCTTGAGGAAAGTCCTGAAGAAATGAATGTTTAATCAATATTTGTAAATCAGTAAGAGATTTAGCCTTGATTTGCATAAACCTTTCCCTCAATTTTCTTAGTCAAAATCACTCCAACTTCAAAAGTAGTTTGAAAACATCGCTGTTTAGATGCGTTCGTTTGACAAGTAAGAAGCAGCTTGTCTTGTAAATCAAATACAGCGGTTCATACTTTGTCTAATACTTAGAATTTCTGTGATTTTATTGGTATTTGTATTACACAAGCAACCAGAAAATTAATTAAACTTGGAAGGCTACCGAGTTAAAGAAATTTAAATAATAATAGTAATAATAATAATAATGATAATATAATAATATTTCCATATGTTCTAGGGAGCACCACTGTTATAATAAATTTCAAATAAACGACATTTTTTTTTAATTGCAGACATGTTGTCGTTTATATTGAAATTTAATAATTATTCTTATTGTTATACTAGTTGTTCCCAAAGACAAAACCACGACAAAGGCGTAGAGATTTTTCGTAATATATTGTTAATACATTCTATGATAAAAAGATTGGTTATGATTAGTTTTGGTTGTTATACGATTCAGCCAAAGATTAGAACTATAATTCAATATTGTGCATTACATTACCTGAAGAGTGGATCTCCACAGCCTTTTACTAATCAATTAAAGCCTTACGAAGCTTAGAGTTTGTAGTTCTCTGTGAGCACGTTTCCTCCAAAAAAAATGTAATTTAAGCCTGTGTTATTGTCAATCAACCCTATACCGCATGCTGATCAATTAGTGAATCAGGTTAAATTTATCTAGTTAAGTCAATTAAAGTAACTGTCCGAAACACTAGTGATAGGCAATAATAGTGATAACATTAATCACGATAATAGTAAAAAAATTAGAAATAATAATAATGATAATAACAATTGTAATGACAATCGTCATAACGATCTAAATGAAATTAAAAAAAAAACAAAAACGTGCATCTCTTAGGGGTTGTATTTGTATTGAAAGAAAGAAAAGAAAACTATAACAAACAGGTGATTGACAGGCTTAGCAGCTGGTAATGCAGTAGGCGATAAGTTACCAATGTTTGTCATTGGAAAGTCGAAGAAACCGCGGTGCTTCTCTGGGGTTAAAAATTTACCATGCAGATATCGGTCCCAAAAGAAAAGTTGGATGGATAGCACACTTTTCGAGGAATGGGTAAGCGAACAGGATCGCAAATTCGAAGGCGAAGGCAGAAAAGTAGCACTTGTTGTAGACGACTGCCCCGCACACAGGGGCGTACATATCGATAATGTTTGGGGGGTGTAGATGAGAATTGAGACCGACTCGAGTGCCGAAGGCACGAGCTATCTAGGGGGGTCCGGGGGCATGCTCCCCGGGAAAATTTAAACATTTGGGTACTCGAAATGGCATTTCCAGCGTTCTGAGAACAGATTTTCTGTTAGAATTCAGGTTTAAAAGCAAAATTTCAAGATACATTTTAAGATAAGCCGTATAGTAAGCGTAAAAATTCAACATAATTCTAAGCGGAAAATTTTTTTAAGTCTTGACTGTCTCGATTTTTAAGTCTCGACTGTCAGCTGTTTGTTAGTTGCGTTGTGTCTCGGCCATCGAGAAGAGTGAGCGGAGGTTCTTTCTTATATTAAAATTGAATGACGGACGATCTGCAGAGTGGGTTTGGAGAGTATATTTACACGCAACACGTAACTTCTATACAGTCAAGTGAGACAAACGATATATATAGTGCATAAACAAAAGGTGCTAGTTAGAATGTCAAAGTAATTGTATATCAGAATCATTTAACCAATCAAGTTCGATATAACCTGTTCCTAAGGCAACAAGCACGTCATGCAGTCACTTAATACATTAATCTTATGGACGTGTTTGTCGCTAATTTGCGACATTGACTTATATTTTTATTAATCGTCCTCTCTTTGTCAGTTTTGACCAACGATCAGCAAGTTCACCAATATCGATCGTGTCCGTTAAATCGCGCTCGCATGCAAGAGTTAATAACTCTGTGAGGCGTTCCTGGTTCATCACTGAGCGCATGACCGTTCTCAAGATATTTAGTTGGTCTTCACTTGGCAGCGCATTTAATCTTTCTTTTGTATATATTTTTATTTTTGACACCGACTGAGACCGACTGGCCAGTGCCGTGGGGGGTGGACCACCCTCCACATCCCCCACATTTACGCCCCTGCCTGCACACCCCGATATACCAAATCTAAAGGCTATCAATTTGGTGTTCTTGCCGCCGAATACAATGTGCAAGACGCAACCAATGGATCAAGGCGTCATCAGGTCAACAAAGGCATTTTACCGTGGAGTGACTGCGCGCAAGTACATCGATGCTTATTTGGACAAGGGAAAGTCGGCTCCGAATTTCACCATTTTGGATGCCATGGTTATGCTTACAGGTCCATGGGATAAAGTGATAACGGAGACAGTTCAGAATTGCTTCAAGAAAGCTGGAATTGGCAGCGAAGTGCGGGAAAGTGCTATTCATGACGCTGACGATCCATTCAAGTTTTTAGCAGAGGAATTGGAGTCTTTAAGAGAAAGCTGCCCAGAGCTTGTCCCAGAGTGCGTTAACCCTGATGATGTTATCGAAACAGATCAAGGCTTATTAACCTTGATAAGCTTAATGACGGACGAGGATATCCTAGTAGAGTTTAAAACAGACGACAGCGTAGAGCAGGAACATTCTAATGACGAGATAGAAATGCTAGATAACTGTCCTAAGAAACCAGCTCCAAGTGAAGTTAAGCAGTCGATTGACATCCTCACCACCTACAGTTTGTTTGTGGACGAAGGTGCAGAGGAAATTCGCCAACTTGCCTGTCAATAATGTATACTAACCGAGCGAATTATGAGGAAAAGTCAGCAGCAAGGGAGCATCAAATATTATTTCGAAGAAATGCAAATGGATTGACATTAGAACTGAACTTCAGTCTTAGGGATTCCTTGTTAATTTTCTTGTTTATATAAAGCACGGGTCTTTTGAAAGTATTAGATAACACTAGAACTATCTGTAAATTGCACCGTAGTAGCTCACAATTGTAAATGAACAATAAAACTACTCTAACTTATTAATTATTAACCTAATAAACGAAATTTAACACCACTCTCGTTAACTCGAATCCCCGCTTACTCGAACAATTTTTCGTTTCCCTTGAGAGTTCGAGTTAGCGGGGTTCTACAGTATATAGCTGGGTTTACTTTAGATTCTCACTGGATATAGGTACGTTACGTTGTTTAACTGGATTTTGGCAAAGATGTTGTTGCCCAAACGAACCATAACTGTCGCACTTATTTTCTGCATGGGAAATAAACAATAGCAATCTCAATTAGAGGCAGCGAAAACCCAGCTATATAGCAATTTTTATGTGAAATTTCAAACTTAATGCTGCACACAAATTTGGTTCATGTGGGAGCTTGGTAAATATCAGACGACTAGTGAACGTTTGTCTAGATCGTTATCCCAGAAAAACAATTTCCGTGATATAGACGGGAATTGAACCCGCAACCTTCTGATGACCGGTGAGACGTTCTAACCATTGAGCTACCACGACTCAGGGTAATGAACCAAAGCTAGGGTAAGGAACCGAATTTGTGTTCAGCATTAAGTATTTCAATCATTATTGTCATATCGTGACTTCCGCTTAGGCAGTACATATGACGAACCTGCACCCTAGCTCACCATCTGAGTTGTGGTAGCTCAATGGTTAGAGCATCTCACCGGTCATCGGAAAATTGCGGGTTTGATTCCAGTCTAGGGCTCGGAAATCGTTTTTCTGAGATAACGAGGTTGACGAACGTTCATTAGTCGTAAACTTTCTTGTTTGCCATTATTCTTTATATGAAACGTCCGTCTCCGACAAGTTTTATCAAGTATAAAAGTCATTGCACGTTATCAAATATGTGCAGCCAATTGTTGGATATGTCTATTAAATATTTACGAGGTTTGATACATGTCTTATGATTTCGCTCTTCGACAATGCCACTGGTACGTCGACAACTAGCCATCAAGTTTCATGAAACGAGTTGAGGGTAAAATTCGATCATTTCGACTTGAAACATATGAGACTGACAAACGCAAAATTGCATCTCCAATAATTCATCATAATTAGTCAGATATAATTCTCCTGATGTGCCTACTTAACGTCCTGCATAGTCAAAAATATTTCTTAGATATCGCTATGAAGCTACATGAGAGGTCCGAATACAAAGATTGTGCAATTTGATTGGTTCATAAGCTGCAAATATTTCCCTTATTTGCCCGTTCAGAGGTAAAATAAATGAGGTTTGTGTTTGTAATTGATTATCTTGTCTTTTTTCTTCCTTTAGGAGCGTTTCTCATTCCTTACGTGATCTTCATGATCATTGAGGGTATCCCTTTAATGTTACTGGAATTTGCTATTGGCCAGAAGATGCGCATGTCAGCGGTGCGTTTGTGGAAAGAAATCCATCCGGCTCTTTTTGGCATTGGCATTTGCTCAATTGCTGTATCTTTGGTCTTATGCCTGTACTACATTATCATCATTACCTGGTGCTTGTTCTATTTCTTTATCTCCATGCGAAAAGAATTACCATGGCAACAGGAAGAGCTGTGCCCAAGGTACCCTGCCTACAACAGTTTAAAACTCGAAGAAAAAATGTACTTGGAAAATGTTTCTTTCTACGAAGGAAAAGATCATCTAACACCATCGGACTGGAAGATACTAAACACATCAAAGCAAATTCTTCTTGAAACACAAAAGGAAATTGCAAACTTCTCTGATTGCTGTGTTATCGATCCACAGCAGTGGTATTTCTACACTAAAGTTCTACAAGTATCCACTGATATTGAAGATTACAGTCAAGGACTTAACGGAAAACTAGTTGGTTGTTTAATTTTGGCCTGGGCCATAGTTTACTTCTGCGTCGTGAAAGGGATCAAATCAACTGGCAAGGTTAGGCATTCAGTTTCTCAGCCTCGAAGTAGTAGCTTTACCTTCTACCTAGTTCTAAACGTTTTCCGTCAGGAACCACAGGAAACTATGTCCACGCTCGCAGACGCTAGCGAAGAAAACAAGAAAAATCTTGGAGAAACCATGCCTGCTCTACGGTCTAAAATGGTGTCCGACAGAAGGAGCGTGAATTAAGCAAAAAGTTATCATGACAAGTGTTTCTCATTGTGCCCATCATCAGAATTGAGTTTGAGTTCTTGTAGGACAAAGACAGCGTAATTCCTTTTTTTGTATTGCTCTCATTGGATTTGATTGCTATTTAATATGTGAAGTGAGGTGAAAAGTCTCGGTTTCAGTTTTCATAGTTGATTGGTAAACATTTGACGAAAAAAGCAAAAAAAATTGATTTCTTTCTGACTTTTTGTAGGTTGTGTATTTCACGGCCACATTTCCTTATGTTATCCTCCTTATATTGTTTTTCCGTGGTGTAACTTTGGAAGGGGCTGGGAATGGTCTGAAAACATTTATAACACCAGAGGTAAGTTCAACCTGAATGCATGTTCTTTTTCACAATGGTTCTGGATTATAATCTTTGTTGCAAACTTTCAAGACGGGTGTTAATATTTTTCTGTGATGCGGTGCATTGCGTGTCCAGCACCAAAGCGAGGGAGTGTAATGGGTGCTTTGCAACTCCTATGGGGTATGGGGATCAGGCTTCTGTGAACCCACCGTTCAACTAAACAGACAATTCTTGTGCATTTTCCCATTTTGTCTTGTTTAACGTCATAAAAGTCATAGAAAATGTATAAAATACAGTTTTGAACAAGCTAATTTCTCAAAATTTCCCAGTCTGGAGGAGCATCATCCTGAACGCCAAGGAATCCACGTCCCCGGCTCTCAACCGCATCCCTCTTCACTATTTCATGTTTTGCTATACCCCGCTGTACTATGCCATGTTGTGTTGTATGCCATGTGAGTTCTGTTGCGCTGGGTAATATCAGGTTGGGTTGAGGTGTGTAGAGGTTTGGTTAAACTGATTTGTGTTTTGTTGCGTTTGGATTTTGTCGTGTTTGTGTTGGGATGTGCTGCCATTTACAGTGCTGTATACAAGATTGTATGTAGTAATTTTTTTTCCGGATTTGGTAAGTTTGTGTTTGAGTTTTCAACTCGGTCCTTTGAGTATTTGTCAGAAGTAATAATTAACTGAACCATGTATTATTTACCCAAATATCTCTGCGATTACAAGTAGTGGGAGCGTCTGATCGGTTCATTGGAAGGCGCTGCGTTTTCATTGATTGTTTCTTGTCGTGTAATCAGTGTAATCTCCGGAAGTGGGTTTCCCCTGTTCTCCTTTTTGATATGTTGTCGGCGGACAGGAGAGATGGTATTGTTTTGGGCGTTTCAATTAGTATATCACAGCGATTTCAATGTGTCGATTTATAGTTGACTTCTCGATACTGTAGCAGGCTTGCTTACATACATATATATATATATAACGTATACATATACGTATGCATATACGTATATGTATATATGTTCATGTATATGTATATGTTATAAGTTATATTGGAGAAACACACAGACACCTCCAAACAAGAATACGTGAGCATCTCCACCTGGATAAAAACTCCAATATA